>JACEIK010003713.1:52243-74544 GCA_018107945.1 Datura stramonium | reverse complement strand
TTACCCCGTAGTCCAGTCCCTGTGGGTTCGACATTCCGGTTCTTAAAAAGAGCCACTATATTACTTGCACGACCCGTACACTTGCGGGCTCATCAAGCTCCGTACAGGTAGTGTCTCCACATTTTCAATGCAAACACTACCACTGCCAACTCCAAATCATGTGTTGGATAATTCTTTTTATGAACCTTGAGCTGTCTAGAGGCATAGGCTATCACCTTTCCCCACTACATTAGAACGCAATCAAGCCCAACTCTGGAAGCATCGGAATATACTACAAACCTATCTGATCCTTCCAGTAGGGTCAACACTAGAGCAGTAGTGAGTCGAGTTTTCAACTCCTGAAAACTCTTCTCACATGCATCTGACCACTAAAATTTCACCTTCTTCTGAGTCAGACTAGTCAGAAGGGATGCTATAGAATAGAAGCCTTACATAAAGCGTCGGTAATACCCGGCTAGACCCAAGAAACTTCTGATTTCGATTGAGGAGGTAGGTTTGGGCCAGTCCTTCACTATGGCTGTCTTTTGAGGATCAACCTGAATACCCTCACCCGAGATCATATGACCCAGGAAAGTCACGGACTTCAGCCAGAATTCGCATTTGCTGAACATGGCGAATAGCTGGCGGTCCCTGAGTGTCTGAAGCACTATCCTCAGGTGATTAGCATGCTGGTCCTCATTTTTGGAGTATACCAGAATATCATCGATAAATAGAATGACGAACATATCTAGATACTTCTTAAAGACTCTGTTCATCAGGTCCATAAAAGTTGCGGAGGCGTTAGTTATTCCGAAGGACATAGCATCAAACTCATAGTGACCATACTAAGTCTTGAAAGTTGTTTTATGTATGTCACACTCTCTGGCCCTTAGCCGATGATACCTCGACCTCAGATCTATTTTGGAGAAACAAGTGGCTCCCAGAAGTTGGTCGAACAAGTCATCAATTCTGTGTAAGGGATACCTGTTCTTGACTGTGACCTTGTTAAACTGACAGTAATCAATGCACATTCTGAGGGTACCACCTTATTTTCGCATGAATAGTACTAGAGCACCCCAGGGAGATATGTTGGGTCTGATAAAACCCTTATCAAGAAGGTCTTTTAGCTACTCCTTCAACTCCTTAATCTTAGCTAGAGCCATTCTGTAAAGAGGGATGGAGATGGGCTGAGTATCTGTGAAAAGATCTATATTGAAGTCGATTTCCTGTTCAGGAGAAACTTCGGGAAGATCTTTGGGGAACATATCAGGAAATTCACTGACAACTAGGACTAAATGGATAGTTGGGGTCTAAAAGTTGGAATGCTTTACCCAAACTAGATGATAAATGCACCCTTTGTAAATAAGCTTTCTGGCCTTAAGGTAGGAAATAAACCTACCTAGGCACTGAACTACTACTTGTCCATTCTAACACTGACTCATTTGGAAACTGAAACCTGACGACCCTAGTTCTACAGTCGACTGAGGCATAATCGGAGTGTAACCAATCCATGCTAAGGATGAGGTCAAAATCGACCATGTATAATTCTACAAGATCAGCTTGAATGACGTTATTGAAGACTGCGATTGGGTAGTTTCTATACACCCAGCTGGCTCTAAATGACTTGCCAACTGGGTTGGAGACTAATAATGGTTCTGAGAGGACCTCTGGATTGATATCGAACTAGACTGCTATGTATGGAGTAACGAAGGATAGTGTGGCTCCTGGATCTAGTAGGTCATATACATCTAGGTGGAAAAGACGTAACATACCCGTAACTACATCGAGTGAGCTCTCCTGATCCTGAAAAGAAAACAAAGCATAAAAATGGTTTTGGCGCTGGACGCCATCCGTACCTGCAGGGTTGGCCTGCTGAGCTGGTCGGCCTGATGGAGCTGTCGAGGTAGTGGTTTGTGATCTTCCCCGTCCTACTGACGGGCATTCCTTAAGTCGACGACCAAGCTATCCACAACCAAAATAGCCCTCTCAAACCTAAATACACTCTCCAGGGTGGTTCTTGCCACACTTAGGGCAAGCTGGATACCTGTTGCTGGCACTGTAACTCTGGGACTGAGAGCCAGATGCTCCACCCCTCCAATCCTGGCGGGATCGAAAGTTAGGGGCACTGGCTGAGAAGGGTGTTGGTTCCCTCTACTGATGTTGTTGTGGGCGGCTGCTACCGCCAGACCTTTGGTGGCCATAATTTGATTGGACAGTCCTTGCCCGCTTGTTCTTTCTCTCCATGAACCTTAATTTTTCTGCTTCAATCTGCTGGGCATAGACAATGCTGGAGAGGTCAATATCCTTTATCAGCATCGTTTTCCTACACTCCTTGAGGACCAGGTTCGACACCCCATTGACAAAATTCAGCATGCGAGCTCTTGGCTCAGCCACCATCTCCGGAGCGTATTTGGTCAACCTGGTGAACTCCAGAGCATATTCTTCTACTGTCCGATTTCCCTGTCTCAGATTCATGAACTCCGTCACCTTTGCCTCCCTGAGCTCTCAAGGGAAAAATCTATCCAGGAAGGCTGTAGTGAACTCCTCCCATTCCACCGGTACTGCCTACGTTGGCCTCCCCTCCTTCCACTGTGCATACCAACCCGGGACACCCCTTTCAGCTGGTAGGCGGTCAAGTCGGCACTTTCTGAGGAACTGACACCCATAATTCAGGTGATCATTTTAATTTCATCCATAAATCCTTGTGGATCCTCTCCCACCTTGGATCTATGAAAATCCGAAGGGTTCATCTAAGTTAAGTCCCACACTCGGGCAGCTGCTGCGGACCCATTGTTGTTGATTGGAACCACCTGCTGGTTCACTTGGTTGGTAATAGTTTGAGCGAGCAGCTGAATGGCTGCCCTAAACTTTGCAATAGAAACTAAGTTGTCCTAAGGGTCAGCCGGGCTTGTGGAGCATGTCGGTGAGTATTACCGGCCCTTCTTCCGTTACCATGTCATGGAGGCATGATTCACTAAAATGAAATAGAGCATGAGTTAGGAGAATGATTTTAGAATTGAATTTAAATGCCCGATAAGGAGTGTGAAATAAAGGGAGTTTTCCTAATAACATATCGTAGCCTCCCTGTCATAAGTGTGGCTCACTTCACACCCATGAAAAGGACTCTACACAATGCGGCTTTCAGACGTCCGAGGATACTCTAAACCTAGTGCTCTGATACCAAGTTTGTCACGTCTTGAGCTTACACCTTGGATAGAACACGGTACTTGGAGTCAAAAGTAACCACAAGTCAACCCCTGATCTATCATACACTGGCATTCTAAGTAACATATAAATATATACAGTGGAAGTTTAAAGAAACAATATAAGCATTTAAGAGAGTGGAGCTGATTCATTAATGTTTGAAAATATTTTTAAAAACTAAAAGTCTGAAAAACCAAATCTGCGTCTAAAAGTCACTACAACTGATGAGATGTTGGGAAAGGCCCCTACCTAACTCCTAATCTTAATAGAAGAAACAAAAATTGAGTAAAATAATCTTCGTCCTCGAAAGATGATGAGTCACCAAATAGGACAGCTGAAGTTTCTAAGAGCGATCGGCTAGCGAGGCTGAAACTAGGATCCTGCATTTGTATCATAAAATGATACAACATAAAAGTATGTATTTGTACTTTAAATGTACTAAGTAAGTGACAGAAACCATACAAAAGAAATAAAAAGTGCTGAACTAAAGGGACATGCAATGACCAACTGAAGATACTGAACTGAATAACTGAAATAACTGAGATGGTCAGAAAGACCCTGTCTGATGGTCAAAGACATGCTCTAAATATGAGATACTGGTCTATAAGACTATACTAAACTCATAACTTTACTAAGTAGTTTGAAGTTGTTCTGAACTGAGCTAAGTTGAGACAGAGCTGAACTAGACTAAACTGATACTAAACTGACTAGTGGGAGAGTCTACAACCAACATATAACCATGTGAGCTAGACGTGGAGTCCGATGTATACACCCCATCGGTAGGACCCAATATACCTCGCTAGGGTATAAAGGCATGAACTGGGTGATCATAAGATGTATGGGGCCATAAGGCTAATAAAACTGTAACCTACGGTGGCAACGTATTTCTGGGAACTTGGATGCATTGAAACCTCAATCTGCTCAGTGCTTAGTCCTACTACTACTGGATAGTCCTAGACTGAATACTAAACTGAATCCCAAGACTAGTCAAGGATACATATCTTAAAGCTCCCTGAGAGTCTTATCGGACTGGGTTCTGGAACTAGATTCTAAGACTGGTCAAAGCTGCTTATCTGGAATTGTCGTAACCGTCTAAAAAACAAACTGTAATTTGACGTCGGGGTCCTAAGACTAGTCAAAGCTGCCTATCTAAAGTTTCATGACCACTGAGTGGACCACTATAACTGAGTTCTAAGTCTGATTTTGATAACTGAGAGGTACTACTGACACCTCGTGAATTTTGTAGTCAAACTGATCATCTGACATTTCTTCCTAACACTGGATATTCTTACACTTTGACTGAAACCAAACTGATAATAATCTGACTGATTTTAAAAACAATCAACATCATGGGAGTTCCCAACACTAGTAAAATCAAGCAAAAATATTCAATATGTAAATACTATCGCATGATGCTAGTTGCTTTGTATTCAAGACTAGGGATAGATTTCACGTTACAAAAATAAGCAACAACATAGTCACAACTGGTGGAAAAACATCAACAATTAACATAAATGGTATTTCACATGATTTAAGCGAGGTCTGGCATATAATTACGTCACATTAAAAAATTTCAGCGTTAGAATTGATAGAGAAAACAAGATGGATTTTTGGGACAAAAGGGAAGAACTATTCCCTTGTTGAATTCACACATACCTAGTGAAAAATCCCAAAGAATTTCCTTGATAAACTGAGGAATGGATTGCCCTTGTTCTGGCTCTAAAAGTTCCTGAGAGAAACTCTTCGATGTTTTTCTGTGAATCTGATTGCGGAATGAGGGGAAACCATTTATCCCCTCTAAATTCCTTTAAAATATACTAAAATTACGTAGCTCATCTTCTAGGAGATTAGGATATTACTAAAACACCCTTAGAAATTTCACAGGAAAACTGACTTTTAGGCCCCCACGAGGGACCTAAGGGTCCTGGCCAGTGACCACGACTCATGATTACAGTCATCAAGAGCACTGCCTAGAACCTCCTTTTGGGCACCTCAAAGGACCTAACGAGTCATAGTTGGTGACCACAACTCGTGGTAAACTCTCGTGGACTACAGTGCGCACATTTGCCCTGGAGTCCCCACTAGAGACACCATGATTTGTGGTGAGGACCCATTAGGTAGACTGCCTGGCCTCCTCTAATTCTTAATCAATCCTGACCACGGGGCACCCCACAACTCGTGGTGTTGACCACGACACATGGTTACACCCATGGTCACCCCTCTCTAAAATGTTCAACTATGTCCCCAGTCCTCACCACGAGTCACTTGACGACTCGTGGCCACCTCTCACGGGTCATAGAATGACTCGTTCTGTGATCTGGTGTAGATTTTCTAGTTTCCTCCGATTTAAGTCTCGGGTCTAGTTTTTGAGTTTCTGGGGCATTACAAAAGTCCTTTTTCTTTTCTGTAACTTTTTCTGTCAAAGCTGCTTATTTGATTTTTTTGTCTGCATCTTATTTTTCTTTTGATATCTTTATAATTGTGATTTGAAATTCTTTTCTTCTCATTTATTCCCATGAGTACTTCACTCATATAGATAAAAATGCTTATACAACTACACTTTTTGGATGAAATTTGCTAGCTTGTTATTAATTAAGTGACATATATAATAATGTATACTCTGTATAGGTGATTTATAATCATATATAATTATGTATATGTTAGAATTTTACTAACTTTAATTTTATGTATTATAATATATATTTTTTAGTTATTGTAGTTGAAGTACAGGAACATTATCCCAACTGGTGAGGAGAAATCAAGGTTAAACCCTAAGATTATTTGAAGATATCAATGTTAATGATGTTCCACTAAAAGAGGTTCCTACCGATCACAATGACCATCCTAATATTGGACATGCAAATCATCCACAAAATATTGAGCAACAACCTTGTCTAAGATGCAATACTTCTGTAAGCTATGAAGATTTAAAGGATGAAATTGATCAGTTAAGGCTTGGTCGTGGAAAGGTACTATATCAACTTTTTCATTTATTAGTTTATTGCCTTTGTATGTTGTTTACACATGCTTTATTGGTTTAATTTTTGTATTTTTTGTTCTCTAGTTTACTGAATCTGTTAAGGTACTTAATAATTATGCAATTTATTCCTTTGAAAAGATCTTCAAATTGCTTGATTTCAAGGAAAAAAAGAAAAATAGGGATGAGGTTTCGGTCTCTAAGGTACTCTTTTTACACATTTTATTTCCTTCGTATCTTAAAAATTAATAGGTAACCATATTCCTTTGTTGTTTTTATTAGGTTCATCAAAGTGTTGATGATGATGATACCAATGATCGTGATGGGTATCAATATTTCGGTGATCATGACTTTGCTACGGATGTTCCTCAAGAAATAATGGCAACTAACCAAGCAAAGTCAGATGTCAAGGCAAATGAGGGAGTTGCTAATGGTGTTTCTGATATAGTAATTTCTTAATTACGAAAATATACTACTATTCTCTATTTATATAACCTAAAATATGCATTTTCTCAATCTTAGAGGAAGCGAATGATGTTTTGAATGAAGCAAAATTTTGGCATGAGCATGGCCTCACTTATTAAGATATTGCCAAGGTAAACATGTCTCAGATTGTGCTTCATAGACAACGTTCCAAAGAAGAAGGAAAAGATATGACGCCTAAAGAATTGATTCGAAAGAAGTATTTAGAAAAATATGGCAGATCACCATTTTTGCTAAACATTTATTCTACAACAAGTAGAAAATATGATTTAGCACCCAAATCCATTTTTGTGATCAAATATCCTTTTGTAAACAACATTAATGAGTTTTATCTCTATTCTTCTAAGGAAATAGCATTTTCTAAATTTGTTGATGATGGGATGAATTCATCACAAAGATAGTTTTATTCCTTTAAGATTTCATTTTTTGAGTTTTGTAATTTATCATAAATATTGCTTTTATTTTTTAATGTTTTTCAAGTACCAAAGAACTTTATCCCGAAGATAAAAATAATTTGTCAAAAGCCATTCATTTATGGATCAATTCATGTGTACAAGAAGTATTGGTTCCACTCGCTTGCATACGGTGGTCAATATTTGCCTGATACGGTATGTGATAAATTTCTGTATTTTAAATTTTTATTCTTAATTAACTGTTAAATTTGTTTAATTTATTTATTAACTGGCAAATTTTTTGACGAGAAGATTTAACCCTTATTGATTCAATTTAGGCAAGATTGAAATTTAATTGTTGGTTTAGTGTCTGATCAATTTATTTTAAGTATTTCTATTTGATACATAGTGTTAAGATGGTGTACAATATATCAACTTTCTTAAAATTTTCAGTTAATTAGCAATATGAATTGATCAAAGTTTAGAGGAAGTCATTCTTTTCCATTCATTTAACCATGTGTTCGTAGAATTTCATGAGAACTCAGAGCACCTAGATATGGTGTATAAACATGTGAAGTTTAGTAGAGTAGATGGTTTGAAATTGATAGTCTATTAAAAAGAAATGGTTACTGGTTTTCAAATAAAAAGTGTTTCTATTTTAGAAGAACTGGTACAAACATGTATATCTGAACTAATGCTTTGTAAATTAGGCCATGTTG
Organism: Datura stramonium; assembly: GCA_018107945.1. Lineage (NCBI taxonomy): Eukaryota > Viridiplantae > Streptophyta > Magnoliopsida > Solanales > Solanaceae > Datura > Datura stramonium. The sequence goes on along the minus strand of JACEIK010003713.1, from coordinate 66,790 downwards.
TTCTAATGGGATCTGTAATTGTATAAACTAGTATAAATATGTATAATTTGAACCGCTACTCTTTGAATTAGATTATTCTGCTTTAGTGGGACTTATACTTGTAAAAATTGATATAAATATGTATATCTGAAGCGATGCTCTTTTAATTTGATTATTTTGTTCTAGCATGACTGTTAATTATATAAACTGGTATAATGTATACATACATACATATATATATACACACACACACCATCATTATGTCATTCTACCATGAATCACACAATCCTAGTAATGGAGTTTAGCCACACATGATCATTGAATTCATAACAAAAGTCATATTCTTCAAAGAAGATTTAACTTAGAAGAAGAGATGAAACCTGGATTATGATTCTAATAACTCAACAATATTTATTCAAGAATCTTTCAAAAGTAACACACAAGTTGATCTTTTTCTCTCTCAAAAGTCTGATGATTAAATAAACCTAGAAGCTACTATTGGACCATAACTGCTTATCCAGTGTGTTATTAAATCTGCATCTTAGTGACGGTAAGCTTGACGGTACATCACTCCTTATCCACTGTGTCCCTCAATCAGCATCTTCATGATGACAAACTTGACGGTCCGTCGAAGAGGTGACAGTCTGTGACCTGGTCCGTCATTTTTACCTTTTTTTGTTTAGATACTATTTTAAGCATGACGATGGGAATGATTGTCTGTCATATTATTGAGGCCCATCAGATAGGCCGTCAAATATTCTTTTCAGACTATTTCATACCATTTCTTTGCCTTGGTTTATTTTTCTGTACAACACACACAACATAATCAAATATAACCAAAAGTTGCTCAAGAACTTACATCAGTTCATAGATAAAAGCATTAAATGCGCCGTCAAATGTTGGCGCATTAACACCTCAACTTAGAATGTTTGCTTATCCTTAAGCAACACACCAGACAACTCATTAAAACAAAAGAAAATTAGGATAAGTACAATAGTTGTTATACTCAAAGTAGATAATTTCACATTTGACACTCCCCTTTTTACAAACAGGACATGAACAAATGGCATTCATTAAACATATTGACTCATGAGGATCTACAGATATCCTGATAATATCAACATAGTACTTTACATATATCAATAACGACTATCCTAACAACCGTTCATCATTAATGCTTTTCTAGTTCCCCTACCATAATGAAGTCCTAACTCATATCCAAAGTTATTTACATGGGGACTAGAACAAGACACTCACTCTCACAAAAAACATTCATAATAATGCACATGCTAAACCATAAGCTTGCCTTTATTATCACTATTTCAGGCTCTTCGAACACTTGATTAGGATCACTATATAACTTTATTGGCTTGTAATACAGGCTTGGGGACGGGTATGGTACATATGGATAAAGTGACTTGACCCTTCTTGGTGCTACACTATTTCTCTTGCTCCACTCTTATTTGCCTCTTCCTCATTTTCTTTTATTCATTTTCCTTCTCAACTGATGGGTGCGGTCTTCATTTTGATTCTCTTTTTCCTCATCAAAATATCACTATTTTTATTTTTTTTATTGATGGAATTTTGTTCTCTTTTCTTTTGTTTTCTTCTTCAAACACCACACTACACCTGCTTCTTTTCAATCGTCACATTCTACTTTTGTAATACCCCGAAAACCTTAAGACCAGACCTGGGTGTTGAAATGAAAAAAATAGGATTTTCTATACCAGATCACAGAACAAGTCATCCTGTAACCCGTGGGGTAGTCCACGAGTCATGGAGTGACTCGTGGGGAAGGATCCGGACTTGGTTGTTAATTTGGAAAAAGATTACCGACTACGGGTGTGACCACGATTCGTGGTCAACACCACGAGTCGTGATGTGATCTGTGGTCAAGAATAAAGTGAAGAACGGGGAAAAATAGGTAGTGCACCTAACGTCTAAGAACCACGAGTCGTGGTCCATGCCACGACCCATTAGGTGACTCGTGGTCCAGGATGGTTTGGGGAGTTGAGGATTTGGCAGTGTAGTTGATGAGTGGGTTAGCACGAGCCTTTGGGTACACCACGAGTCATGGTGTCCCTCATGGTGATTAAAAGGAGGTTCTAGCGCAGTGCACTTGACGACCGTGACCACGAGTAGTGGTCACTGGGCATGAGCTGAGTCCCTCATGGGGACTGGCAGTAAGTTTTTCTTGCGAATTTCCTAAGGGTGTTTTAGTAATTTCCTAACCTCCTAGACCCTAAGCTACATCATTTTGGATTATTTTGAGGGGATTTAGAGGGACTAAATGGTTTTCCCGCTCATTCTCACACAAATTTTCAGAAAAGTAGCGCAAGCTCTCTCTTAAGAGCTATCAATCAAGTTCTATGGTTCCTCATCCATTGCAGCAATTAAAGCTTCCTTCTCTAGGGAATTTTTAGCCAGGTATGTGGGAATTTAACAAGGGAATAGTTCTTCCCTTGTGTCCCTAAAATTCTACCCTGTCTTCTTTATCAGTTCTAGCCCCGAAACTTTTGAATGTGAAGAAATTACTTGTCAGACTTCGTTTAACTCATGTGGATTATTGTTTATGTTAATTTTAGATCTTTTTCCACAAGGTTGTGAATATGTTATTGCTTGTTCCTGTAAAGTGAAATCTAGTCCTATCCTTTAATGTAGAGAGATAGGACCTTGCAATAGTGATTAAATATAGAAATTTACTTGATTCTATCAGTGTTGGGGATTCCCATATTGTTAGTTGTATTGAAATCTCAGTCATATTATTGTTAGTTCAGTTTCAGTCAAAATGTTAGAATATCCAGTATTAGTCAGAAATGTCAGCTGATCAGTTTAACTACAGAAATTCTCGAGGTGTCAGTAGTGCCTCCCAGTTCTCAGAATTAGACTCAGTATTAGTCTTAGTGGTTCTTTAGGCGGTCATGACACTTTCAGATAAGCAGCATTGACAAGCATTAGTACCCTAGTTTCAGATTACAGTTTGTTCTTAGATGGTTACGATGCTTCTAGATAATCCACTCTGGCCAGTCTTCGAACCCAGTTATAGAATCTGGTCCGATAAGACTTTCAGGATGCATACAAATAGGTATTCCTGACGTCTTGGGCCCCAGTTTTGAGCTATCAGCTTAGTAGTTAGTCTAGGATTATCAAGTGGTAGTAGGACTTAGCATCGAGCAGATCGGGGTTCCAGCGCACCCAGGTTCCCAAAACTATGTTGCCACCCAGTTCATGCCTTTATACCCTGGCAAGGTATATTGGGTCTTACCGATGGGGTGCATACATTGGACTCCACGTCTAACTCACATGGTTATATGTCGGTTATAGACTCTCCCACTAGTCAGCTCAGTTCAGTCCCAGATTAGTCAGCCCAAATCAGTTCAGTACAGTATTTTAGATTAGTACCTCAGATTTAGGGAATGTCCTTGACCATCAGACAGGGTCTTTTCGACTATCTTAGTTATTACAGTTATTTAGTTAAGCTATTTCAGTTGGTCATCGCATGTCTTTTCAGTTCAACATTTTTATTCCTTGTGTATGGTTTCTCTCATTTACTCATTACATTCAAAGTACTGACGCATACCTTTTGTGTTGTATCATTTTATGATACAGCTCTAGGTTCTCATACACAACACCGTTACCCGACCTCGCTCAGAGTTTCTTAGCAGCATCTGTGGTGAGTCCTCATCTTTCAAGGATGGAGATTATTCTTTTACTTTTGTTTCTTTTATTTAGACTTTCAGTTATCTGGGGGTTTGTCCCAATAACTCATCAATTCTAGTTGGCTTTGAGACACAGACTTGGATTTTAGACTTGTAGCTTTGTTTCAGATGATTTAACTTTATGATTCAGCTTTATTTTCATAAATATTTTATATTATTATCTTAAAGCTTCCGCTATTTATAGTTACTCAAAATGTCAGTGTTATGATAGACTAGTGGTTGACTTGGGGTAACTTGTGACTCCAAGTACCATGTCCCATCTAGGGTGTAGACTCGAGGCGTCAAAAAGTTGGTATTAGAGCTCTAGGTTTAGAGTATCCTCAGATGTCTGCAAGCCACATCGAGTAGAGTCCCTTTCATGGGTGTGAAGCACGCCACACTTATGATGGGGAGGATACGAGAAGTTATTAGGAAAACTCCCTTTTGTTCATACTCTCTATCTTGCATTGAAATTTAACTCCAGAATCATTCTCCTAACTCGTGCTCTATTTCATTTCGGTGAGCTATGCCTCCACGATGTGGTAACAAAAAAAGGGCCAGTAACGCTCACCGACCTGCCCCACCAGCTCCCGCAGCCCCTTAGGATGACTAAGTGTCCACCACAGAGTTCAGGGCGGCTATCCAGTTGCTCGCTCAGATAGTTACCAACCATGTGAACTAGTAGGTGGACCCGATCAACAATAATGGGTTCAGAGCAGCTGCCCGAGTTTTGGGCTTCACTCGGATGAACCCTCTAGATTTTCACGAAACTAAGGTGGGTGAGGACCCATAAGAGTTTGTAGATGATATTAGAAAGATCAACCACATTATGGGTGTCAGTTCCTCTGAGAGTGCCGACTTGGTTGTCTACCAGCTGAAAGGGGTAGCCCAGATTTGGTACTAGCAATGGAAGGAGGGGAGGCCAGTGGGAGCAGGACTAGTGGAATGGGAGGAGTTCACTACAACCTTCCTAGATAGATTCTTCCCTCGGGAGCTCAGGGAGGAAAAGATGGCAGAATTCATGAACCTGAAGCAGGGCAACGGAACAATAGAAGAACATACACTAGAGTTCACCAGGTTATCTAAATATGCTCAAAAGATGGTAGTTGAGCGAAGGGCTTGCATGCTGAAGTTTGTGAATGGAGTTTCAAATTTGGTCCTTAAGGAATGTCGGATAGCAATGCTTATCAAGGACATCGATCTCTCCAACCTCATAGTTCATGGACAGCAAATTAAGGCAGAAAAACTAAAATATTTAGAGTGGGAGAGCAAACAGGAAAGAACTGGCCAGTCAGATTATGGCCATTAGAGATCTGGCGGTAGTAGCCACCCATAGTAGCAGCAGTAGAGGGCTCAGCACCCAATTCATCCAGCGCCCCTACTTTCTGGTCTCGCAATGATCGGAGAGATGGAGCATCTGGCTCTCAGTCCCAAAGCTTCAGTGCTAGCAATTGCTAGCCAGCTTGCCCTAGGTGTGGAAAGAACCATCTAGGAGATTGTCTTTAGGGTTTAGAGGGCTATTTTGGTTGTGGACAGCTTGGTCATCGGCTTAAGGGATGCCCGTCAGCAGGATGGAAAGGTCACAATCCACTACATCAGTAGCTCCAATAGGCCAACACTTCAGGTATGGATGGCGGCCAGTGCCAAAACTATTTTTATGCATTGTCTTCTCATCAGTATTAGGAGAGCTCACCTGACGTGGTCATGGGTATGTTACGCCTTTTTCATCTAGGCGTGTATGCCCTACTAGATCCAGGAGCCACACTCTCGTTCATGACTCCCTATGTAGCATTACAGTGCGATATCAGTCCATTGAACAAGGTCATAGTCAAGAAGGATAGTACCCTTAGAATGTGCATTGATTACCGTCAATTTAACAAGGTCACAGTCAAGAATAGGTATCCCCTACCCAGGATTGATGATTTGTTCAATCAACTTCAGGAAGTCAGTTATTTCTCCAAGATAGATCTTAGGTCGGGGTATCATCAGCTAGGAGCCAGAGAATGTGACATACCGAAGAACTCGGTATGGTCACTATGAGTTTGTGGTTATGTCCTTCAGACTAACTAATTCCCCCATAGCTTCCATGGACCTAATGAATAGAGTCTTTAAGTTGTATCTGGATATGTTTATCATTGTATTTATTGATGACATTCTGGTATACTCCAGGAATGAGGAAGAACATTCTAACCACCTGAGAATAGAGCTTCAGACGCTCAGAGACCACCAGTTGTTCGCTAAGTTCATAAAATGCAAATTCTGGTTGAAGTCTGTGACTTTCCTTGGTCACGTGGTCTCGGGTGAGGGTATTCAGGTAGATCCTCAAAAGATAGCAGCAGTGAAAGACTGGCCAAGACCTACTTCCCCAACTGAAATCAGGAGTTCCTTGGGTATAGCAAGTTATTACTAATGATTTGTAAAAGGATTTCCCTCTATTGCATCTCCTCTGACTAGGATGACTCAGAAGAAGGTGAAATTTCAGTGGTCAGATGCGTGTCAGAAGAGTTTCCAAGAGCTAAAAACTCGACTCACTACCGCTCCAGTGTTGACCTTGTGGGAAGGATCAGATGGACTTGCAGTGTATTGAGACACTTCCAGAGTTGGGCTCGGTTGTGTTCTGATGCAGCGGGGTAAAGTGATAGCTTACGCCTACAGACAGCTCAAGGTTCATGAAAAAAATTATCTGACTCATGACCTCGAGTTAGCAACGATGGTGTTCGTGTTGAAAATATGGAGACACTACCTGTACGGGGCTCACATGGATGTTTATCACAAGAGCCTTCAGTAAGTGTTCAATCAGAAAGACCTAAACCTTCATCAAAGAAGGTGGTTAGAGCTAATGAAGGACTATGACATGAGCGTGCTATATCACCCCAGCAAAGCCTATGTGGTGGATGATACCCTGAGCAGAGTGTCTATAGGGAGCACGGCTCATGTTGAGGAAGGAAAAAAGGAGCTGACAAAAGATATCCACATATTAGCTCAGTTGGGAGTATAGTTGGTTGATAAAGCTGAGGGTGGAGTAGTTGTACAGAGTGGATCAGATTCCTCATTAGTAGTTGAAGTTAAGTCGAGGCAGGATGAATATAGCGTACTTCTTAAACTAAAGGAGGTAGTTCTCAGAAAAGAAGTGGAGGCTTTCTCCCAAGAGGGGGCTGGTGTACTCCGTTACCAGGATACATTGTGCGTACCGAATGTGGGTGATTTGAGATAGCAGATATTGGATAAAGCACATAATTTGAGATATTCCATCCATCCTGGTGCTACTAAGATGTACTATGATTTATGAGATATTTACTGGTGGAACGACATGAAGAGAGACATCACTGAATTTGTAGCTAAGTGCCCAAACTGCCAGCAAGTCAAAGTAGAACACTAGAGACCAAGAGGTATGACTTAGGATATCAGCATACCTACATGGAAGTGGGAAGAAGTAAATATGGATTTTATTACGGGTCTACCTCGGGCTCGTCGACAGCATAATTCCATCTGGGTAATAGTAGACTGGATGACTAAGTCAGCACACTTCCTCCTAGTTAAAACTACAAATTTAGCTGAGGACTATTCTAGGCTTTATATCCACGAGTTAGTCAGACTTTATGGGGTGCCCTTGTCCATTATCTCAGATAGAGGTACCTAGTTCAACTCTCACTTATGGAAATCCTTTAAGAAGGGACTTGGTACCCAGGTCAAGCTTAGCCCAGCTTTTCACCCGCGGACAGACGGACAAGCTCAGTAGACTATTTAGAACCTAGAAGATATGTTTATAGCATGCATGATCGATTTCAAGGGCAGTTGGGATGATCACTTGTCTCTCATCAAGTTTGCATACAACAACAGCTACCACTCCTGTATCCAGATGGCCCCATTTCAGGAATTGTATGGTAGGAGGTGCAGATCTCCTATCGGGTGGTTTGAGGTTGGTGAATCTACCTTAATCGAGCTAGACTCGGTTCATGAAGCTATGTAGAAGGTACAACTCATCAGAGAAAGATTGAAAATAACTCAGAGCCATCAGAAATCTTATGTTGATGTGAGGAGAAGAGAATTAGAGTTTGCAGTGGATGACTGGATTTATTTGAAAATTTCACCCATGAAAGGGGAGATGAGATTTTGGAAGAAAGGAAAGCTCAGTCAGAGATATGTGGGACCCTACAGAATTCTGAAACAAATTTGCAAGGTAGCTTATGAGCTGGAATTACCTTCAGTGTTGGAATTTGTGCACCCAGTATTTCATGTGTCACTATTGAAGAAGTGCATCAGTGATCAAACTTCAGTTGTTCCATTGGACAGTGTGGGAGTGAAAGATAGTCTCTCGTATGAAGAGGTCCCAATTCAGATCCTTGACCGTCAGGTTCGTAAGCTGAGGAACAAGGAGGTAGCTTCAGTCAAAGTATTGTGGAGGAATCAGCAGGTTGAGGGAGCTAAGTAGGAGCCCGAAGCAGATATGATGGTTAGATACCTACATTTGTTCTCTTTCGGCTCAGCTTCAGTTTAAGGTATCAATCTCCTCCCTAAAACTCTTCTCAATTCATGTGTTCTAGTTTCTTTCATGTAAATGAATACGTGTATGTTTAGTGAATTCAGTTCAGCCATGTAGTTCAGTTCGGAAGTAGTCATTCCATTAGTTTTAAGCTTTCATGATCAGTATTAGAGTATAATGATCCCAATTCTTTACATTTCTGTGTGTTTTCAATATTCAAGGATGAATATTCTCAAGGGGGAGATATTATAATGGCTCGGAAACTCTAATACCAGACCCGAGAGTTGAAACGGAGAAAACGGGATTTTCTTCACTAGATCACAGAACGAGTCACTCTTTCACCTGTGGGTTAGGCCACGAGTCGTGGAGTGACTCGTGGGGAAGGGTCCAAACTTGGTTGTTAATTTGGAAAAAATTTACTGACCACTGGTGTGACCACGAGTCATGGTCAACACCATGAGTCATGATGTGATCCGTGGTCAATAATAAAGTGAAGAATGGGGAAAAATAGGCGTGTACCTAACGACTAAGCACCACGAGTTGTGGTCCATGCCACGACCCGTTAGGTGACCCGTGGTCCAGGATAGTTTGGAGAGTTGAGGATTTGGCAGTGTAGTTGACGAGTGGGTCACCACGAGCCATTGGGTACACCATGAGTCGTGGTATCCCTCGTGGTGACCAATAGGAGTTTCTAGGGCAGTGCATTCGACGACCGTTACCACGAGTTTAGGTCACAGGGAACGAGCCATTGAGTCCCTGTTGGGGACTAGCAGTCAATTTTTCCTGCGAATTTCCTAACGGTGTTTCAGTAATTTCCTAAGCTCCTAGACCCTAAACTACGTCGTTTTTGGTTATTTTGAGGGGATTTAGAGGGACTAAACGGTATTCCCCCTCATTCACACTAAGATTTTCAGAAAAGTAATGCTCTCTCTCTCAAGAGCTCTCAAGCAAGGTCTAGGGTTCCTCATCCATTGGAGCAATTCAAGCTTCCTTCTCCAGGGAATTTTTATCCAGGTATGTGGGAATTCAACAAGGGAATAGATCTTCCCTTTTGTCCCTAAAAATCTTCCCTGTCTTCTCTATCAGTTCTAGCGCTGAAACTTTTGAATGTGAAGCAAGTACTTGTCAGACATTTTTTAACTCATGTGGGTTATTGTTTACGTTAATTGTAGATCTTTTTCCACCAGGTTGTGACTATGTTATTGTTTGTTCTTGTATAGTGAAATCTAGCCCTAGTCCTTAAATGTAGAGACAGTAGAACCTTGCAATAGATATTAAATATCAGAATTTGCTTGAATCTATCTGTGTTGGGGATTCCCATATTTTTAGTTATATTGAAATCTCAATAAGATTATTGTCAGTTCAGTTTCAGTCAAAATGTTAGAATATCCAGTATTAGTCAGAAATGTCAGATGATCAGTTTGACTACAGAAATTCTTGAGGTGTTAGTAGTGCCTCCTAGATCTAAGAATTAGACTCAGTATCAGTTCTTAGTGGTCCTTTAGGCGGTCATGCCACTTTAAGATAATTAGCTTTGACCAGCCCCAACTTCATATTACAGTTTGTTCTTAGACAGTTACGACGCTTCCAGATAAGCAGCTCTGCCATTCTTCGAACCCAGTTACAGAATCCAGTCCAATAAGACTTTCAGGATGCTTCTATATAGGTATTCCTGACTAGTCTTGGGGCCCAGTTTTGAGCTATCAGCTTAGTAGTTAGTCTAGGACTATCCAGTGGGAGTAGGACTTAGCACCGAGCAGACCGGGATTCCAGCGCACCCAGGTTCCCAGAACTACGTTGCTATCGTAGGTTATTTTTTATTAGCCTCATGGTCCCAGACATGTGATCACCCAGTTCATGCCTTTATACCTTTGAAAGGTATATTGGGTCCTACTGATGGGGTTTATTCATGGGACTCTATGTATAGCTCACGTGGTTATATATCGGTTATAGACTCTCCCACTAGTCAGCTCAGTTCAATCTTAGATTATTTAGTTCAAGTTCAGTACAGTATTATAGATTAGTACCTCAGATTTAGGGCATGTCCTTGACTATCAGACAGGGTCTTTCCGACTATCTCAGTTATTATAGTTATTCAATTCAGTGTTTTAGTTAGTCATTGCATGTCTTTTCAGTTCAGTATTTTTATTCCTTATGTATGGTTTCTCTCACTTACTCAGTACATTCAAAGTACTGATGTATACCTTTTATGTTGTATCATTATGATACAGCTGCAGGTTCTCAGACACAGCACTATTAGCCGACCTCGCTCAGAGTTTCTTAGCGGCATCTGTGGCTAGTCCTCATCTTTTGAGGATGGAGATTATTCTTTCAGTTTTGTTTCTTTTATTTAGACTTTCAATTAGTTGGGGGCTATTCCCAGTAACTCATCAGTCGTAGTTGGCTTTCACACTTGTAGCTTTGTTTCAGATGATTTAACTTTATGATTCAGCTTTATTTTCATAGATGTTTTATATCATTATTTTAAAGCTTCCGCTATTTATAGTTACTCAGAATGCCAGTGTTATAACAGACTAGTGGTTGACTTGGGGTAACTTGTGACTCCAACTACCATGTCCTGTCCAGTGTGTAGACTCGTGGTGTGACAACTTTTTATACCCAACTTTTTATGAACCCCTACTCTAGCCGCCCTCAACTTAGGCGATTTGCCTGAGTTGAGGTACACAATATCCAAGGAGTGACCAGGACCAAAATAGGTTCATAATAAAAATATAGATAGGTAAATAGGAAAATAAAATAAATGGGTGAATTAAGCTCAAAATCAGGGATCAGGGGATTATTCACATTATTTGGGTAGTCATATAAGCTCATTGGACTAATTACAAAAGATGGCCTATGATACTTTTCTATTCAGTTGCCCTCTAACTTAAGCAAAATAAACCAGGCAAGTTCTAGATACATGCACAAGGTAAGAGCAACAACAATTAATCTCACTCACTCTTAGCACCAAATTGCACTATGAACGATTGATTATCAGAATATGCTTAAGCTTAACCACATCATCTATATTAATACACAAATAATGTCACATATAAATCCGTCAAGGTCAATGGGTTTCAGAAATGCACACATGCCATATCAAAAGAAATAAAGATTTGTAGGGATCTCCATTTTCCACATTTTAAACAAAAAAGTTTTTATTTCCAACAACTGCTTTAATTTTTAAATATTTTCTTTTACAGACCAAATAACAAACAACTACAAAATCAATCTAAATATGCCGATTCTACTAGATAGCACACCTAAGGGAAAAGAAACACGACAACAAAAAATTGCAAGTGGCGTGACAGACTCACAAGTACCCCCTTCCCCCCAAACAAAAATGGAATTATCCCCAATGCATCTATTAAAAATCTCAAATTTAAAGTAGGGTAAACCTGTGAAGCTCTATGCTCCTGAGTCTAGCACGACTATCTGGGGTGCAGTGACCCTAGGGACCTCAACAGTGGAATCAGTGGCGACTGTTGTGCTCATAGGATCGGGGGGGCAGCCTCTATAGCTAGAGATGGTGTGATGAGAGTCTGCGACTCTGAAGAAATTGTGACCCCTATGACATGCCCCTCAACTCGGGGTGCTAAACTGGAGAAGGCCCCACCAACCCGGGTTTGCATATCCTCTTCTACCCTAGACTATTTCGGAGCCTCTCGTAACTCATTTTTTTGTTTTATCTTCTTATGTTTCTTATTCTACTTATCGGATTTGCCCTCATCACCAACACCATCTCGTGGATGTTTTCCTACTGCCTTAGGCTGCTCGCCAAAAAATCAATGAAGGGTACATCATCCTCCAACTCTTCAAATCCGAAAATTGGAAACTCTTAGGGCTACTGCTCCTATTGCAACTTTAGAATGTCCTCTTGAGCCTTTTTCATCTCAACCGCAAACCTTGCCAAATTTGGCACTGTGACGTCTTTTAGCCTGTCATTCACCCCCGCCTCTATGTTATCCATGTGAGCGTGAAGGTTCTTGTATGGCTCTAAAGCAGTTGTGATGGCTCAATCAATGAAAAGGCCTAGCTGCTCAACAAACAGCTTCAATTGCTTCTCCTGCCGGCTCAGTGGTTGTTTCCGTTGCTCTTGCAGTTTGACCACTAGGCCTGAACACCTCAGGGATTGGTTTGTGAAGCTTCAGGTCATATCTTGATTCATCCATCATAAGTCTCCGCATCATTTCCAGTCAATGTAGGGACATGAGCTTATCTGCACAGCCGAGTGATTAGGCATGGAAATGACTGAGATGTAGATAACTTAACAACCCTCCAATTAATCTCCTCAGCGATACTCGCTCCCACGTTCAATTTGAACCCAGACATCAGGCTGGCCACTAGTACTTTTCTGTCTTCGGCTAAAGTATTATCTCCTCATGTGGGTAATAGTTGGAGTCCTACCACCGCCGACCAAAATTTTATTGCAAATGTCAGTGCAGACTTGACTGTTCTCTTCCTAATCTTAGTTAACCAAGGGGATTGACCATCTGTTAACACCTGTGCTAACCACCGACGATGCTCGTGTCGCTCTCTCATTCTATAGTCAAATTCTGCAGTGTCAACTGGCGGTGTGAAGTTTGGCCATGGAGCATTCTAGTAATGGTAGCTTCTGAGATATCTACCATTTCCCCACGAACTATTATGCAGGTCTACGTGTATATTTGTTCTGGTTTCTTCCCTTCTTGCACAGACCCTCCAAAGTAGCAATGTAGTTCGTGTAGAATTCACGAACCATGGTGGGGTAATAGTAGCCTGGTGCTTCACTCATCCATCCCAGGACATAGAACTTGTACTTGCCCTCAATCTCTTGATACTCGAGCAACCCTGCATTTGAGGTGTCCTCTTGTAGTGGTGGTGAGACCTTCTTGGAAGTGCTTTTCATCCCCTTTTACTTGCCAATGTAGACTATACTTGAAGCCTGCCATTTTACCCTTAAGAATGTCTCCCCTCATTGGCTCAGAGTCCCCTGTGGACTGCTGGTTGCCTCATTGCCACTCCCTTCATCTAAATCAGAATCGTTACCACTTGAATTAGATCCATCCGCTGAAGAATCATCTGCCTGATCAGACTGGGGATTTGCAGCTTGTTGACTAGTGACGGATCTAGTTTGGTAACCTGGGGATGGTTCCTCAATTCCAACCTCTTGTATTTCTCCTTCGGAGTCGGTGTTTTCATTTCGGAGGTGGTGGGCAGTTTCAGTTCTCTCAATCCTCTTTCTAGCACCACCTCTGGTAGGTTGAAATTTAGGTGGCATGCTTACTTGCAATAGTCGAACTGTTATTTTCAAAGTTAATCTAAGAAAACATGTGAAATCAATGGGATTTAACTGAAAGCAGGACATGTGTGATGGAGTGGTTGACGGGACATCACATATGTGATGATTCGTCATTTCCTCTGTCAGGTGTATCCAGTTTTTTCATAATTTCACAAATAGATGATGGTGCAAGATGATTTTCAGTTACAATGGTGACGATCCGTCACCAACTCCGTCAATCTTAACCAGTATACACCCTATTGGAACCCACAAGTCACAGTGAATGTGATGGTCCGTCATCAAGATGACGCTCGTCACCTTCTCCGTCACATGCCATTCTTGCTCAATTCAATGTTGACGACACTAATGACGGTCCTTTGGACACGTGGCGGCCCGTCAGTTATCTCGTCAAGCTACCATTTTGTGCACAACAATGGTGGGTACTTAGGCTTCCCCACACCATGCATCCCAAGACCAAAACAACAAGTGAGAAAACAGAAAATTTGACTATTTCCCTTAGGAATGTCGTCACTCAATCTATCATAGGGCATAGCCATTGTACAGTTTAGGTTTCCATCCTACACATCAACTCTACATATATTCAATATGAGACTCCTATGGTTATTAAATTATCACAGATAGTAAGCATGACTGTTAAATCACATGGGCTATGTTCAGCTATACTCATATCACCAACTACATTACTCACCCCACACACTGTGAACAAGAATGAAACATGTATGACATACCTCTGAGTTTTGGGCAAGAAAATCACAGAAATCGTGCAAGGTCCTATTCACCTGACACCACAATTTGAGTAACAATCGAACAGGGAATGGAAGAGATTAGAGAACAAGAAGGATACTAGGTTTATTCGTGGGTATGGAAGTTAAAGATGTGAAGAAGTGGAGGAGAGAAAGGAAATAAACTTAAATAAATAAAATTTAAAACAGTCAGGGGTAAATAGGAATGAAAGTGTGTCGGATCTGGGTTAAAAGGGTTTTGTTAGATCGGGTAGGGCTTTTAAAGATTTTACTTACCCGATTAGATGACGGTGCAAGTGATGTCCGTCTAGCACATTACATTTTGTGAACTTGCTCGTCATGCTAATACCACTGATGCTTTAG
>JACEIK010003713.1:19194-29279 GCA_018107945.1 Datura stramonium | reverse complement strand
TTATATAAAATCACATGAAAATGTATAAAATAACTTAGACAACACGACTAATTTAAGTTATAAAGCGTATCACGGGCATGATATTTTTGCTCGTGATCACATAGCAATAAACTCTAGGAATTTAGCCCAAAGCATTCTTCATTCACTAGAGGGAATTTAGCAAGTAAAATCATTACTCAAAAGTTTAGGCCTTAAACTCACTTTTTGCATGAACACTAACAATATGATAATAAATTTATGGAAATCATATCAACAATATACATGAACATCATTCTAAGTGAAATCAATGAAAATTAATATGAATACTCTTCCTATTCGAAAGCTCAGTGCTTAAAACTGATAGAAGAAATTGAGGAGGATTTTGGGGACACAAGGGAAGAACAATCCACTTGCTAAAACCACACATACCTGATGAAGAACCCACAAAAATCTTGAAAATTTGAGGAAAAGAAGATTGCCCTAGTTCTTGCTCTGAGAATTCTTGAGAGAACTTACAGTCTCTTTTTCTGACTGCTTGAGTGGGGAATGAGGAAAAGGACCCATTACCCCTACTAAAACGTCTGAAACCAAAGTCAAAACGATGTGGTTTGATTCTTTGGAGTATAGAAAATCACTAAATAGCCCTCAAAAATTCGTTGGGAAAAACTATCAGGTGTTCCTAATGGGTGACCTAACGACTCGTTACCAGGTCCAACGAGCCGTTGAATCCTCTCGTCAAGTTCACTGGAAATATTGTACTAATCCCTGATGGCAACATGATGAGTCATCATGACTGAGAATGACTCGTCATGTCATCCGTCAAGTACACTAGTAAGAAGGCAAGGAAGGACTGGAAATGAAGGACCTGACAAGTCGTTACTGCTGATGACGACTCAAGGTGACCTTCCGTCAAGTACAGTATCTACTTCTCAAATTCTAAAACTCCGGCTTGGCAACGGGTGACTTAACGAGTCGTGCGGCCTGACAACAACTCATGGGGTCGTCTGTTGGGAACCACTAACTCATTATTTGGCATCCTTCTCACGGTTGCCCTGACAAGTCGTTGGGTCACTTAACGACCCGTCAGGTTGGTCGTTCTGCAACTTTTCTGCAGTTTTCTAGATTTTCTTAATTAAGTCCCAAATATTGATTTTGAGCTTTCGGGGAATTACAAATTTTCGGCAAAAATACCTCACCTATAAATAGAATACTTATGCTCATTATTTTGGGGGCACAACATATTTTTTGAAAAAGGGCGGTTGGAGCAAGGAGGGACGAGGACTTCACCATTGTTTGGGTTCTTTTCCTTCTTTCTTTTTTCCATTCATTTATCTTACATGAATTCAAGTATGTTCATGGTTTCTTGTGGAACAATGAGTGGCTAAAATCCTCATTCTAGGGTTGAGGCCACGAACATGGTGCTTATGCTTATATTCTTGTTGGTTCAATTATTTATCGTGTATGATTGTTCTTGCATTCTTGTCTTTACCATTTTAATGCTTGATCACCATTAAAATGAATCTAGAATCAGTAGGCAAACTCAAAAGAGAAATCCTAGGATAGAATGTGGATTGCAAGGAATATGATCTTATTTTGAAACATGAATTGTGATTAGGATATAAATATATCTAATGCACCATACTTGGTTAATAAAATGGGATAATAGCTTAAATGCGTAGAATTGAGATATCACATCACCAATTAACGATGTAGCTGTGAAGTCAGTTCAAATGCAAAAATGGTTAGACTCTTGAAAGACCATAACCATGTCTTTAACCCCATAAACAACAATCTAGATAAGTATTTTACCAGTTTGAATCAATGCTAGGCATGAACGTAGGCCTCAACTCTGGAATATTTTCCCATTATTGTTTACAACTTAGTCATGGTTAATTTTTGACTTTACAAACAACAACAAAATCTTTAAAACCTCTACACTTGAGAAAAGAAATAGTAGTACTTCAATTTGGTTATTCGCTAAGGGTCTAGTCCTTATGGGTTCGACATCTGGCTCGCAAGAGCTACCTCACTAGTTGTACAACTACGTGCGCTGGAGTGTGAATAGGAGGTCACTAAACCAGTTACGCAAGTTTACAAGGAAACTGGTGAGGTCCCTGAACTATGTGCCCAAGTTGAGAAAGCAGTAGATGTTCCTGAACAAGATGTGCATGATGAGAAGGCCAAGATGTAAAACTACAAGATATGGTTAATGAGAATGTTACACCCCAGAAATTTTTTTGTGATTATTTGATATTTGTATGTTGTGTTAATGGAAGTATGGGATGTATATTGATTGTAGGTAAGGAGGGAAACATGTTCGAAGGGAAGAGCGAAGAGTATGTGATTTTCATAAGTAAGGGTCAACTTTAAATGACTATATCTCCCAATATACATATAAGTCCTACAACCTATCAAATTAAAGGTATTTGAATCTAATTTTCAGAACATCAAACTTCTTGTCAATCAGAGTTTGGAGTAAATATTTATAGGCATTTTACTATTGCATTATCGAGCAGTAATGTGGCCACCTCCCAAACACCTTTATCTTTTAAGTTTTGTGCTATGAGATCATTTTTAAATTTTTTAGATTTGAGCTGCTTTCTTACCCTCTGAAATCCTCTCTCTTTTCCAATAGCAAATGCTAAGAAACCAAGAGGAATCCCTCAAGAAAGCACCAGTAAAGCTCAAGAAAAAATTGATGGAAATGAACGCAACGTTGTCGTGAAGTTGTTGCTACCTGTTTTGGACTATTTTGATCTAAAGTTATACTCCATCTTAGTAGGAATTTCTCATAAGAAAGAGTAAGTAACTTCCCTCTTTTTAAATCTCTAATAAGTCTATGGAATTTTTGAAGGAAAACTAGAAGAAAGTTATGGTTTGTACATTGACTTGTTGTAGTTGTTATGCTATTATATTGCTGTATTTTGGGCATCAAGATTATTGCGTTATTGGAAAGTGATATGGAGGAAAAATACTCCTATTATATCCAAGGATATTCTCATGAAAAGGGTAAGTGTTTCTAATTGCTAAACTTTCCTAAAAATCCTAGCTAAAGCTAGAAGTTGGAGGCTATGTTGGGTTGTTGTTGTTGGATATGTTGTTGTGGAAATTCTGCTCATTTTTGAAGGTTGGAATGGCTGTGTTTTACTGAGAATATACTCTATATTTGTAGGAGTTTTTCATGAAAAAAGTGAGGTAATTTCCTACTTCTATTTTCCCTCAAATTTGTAGAAACAAGTTAAAGTAAGAAATGCTAAGTGTTGCCTTATTTATTTGTGTTGTGATTGCCTATTGATATAATATTTTGGCTGGATAAATTGTCTTGAAACAGCCTTTTCACTTGGTGATACACTCAAGTAATTTAAGGGGATAAGAAATGACATAAGAAAACTCACCGGAAAAAAAGTATGTAAGGCATCCTCTGTTTCTTGATTTTCAAGCACAAATTTGTGCCGAGGATGAATCTGGAATTCCCTTGTACTTAAGCCTATGTAGTAGCATATTATGGTTCATCATAGTTATCACAATTACTTGGTATTAAGTTATGTATTTGCTAAAGAGTTGGAACACCTGAATGTAAAGTAAAGAGGGAAATTTCCTTCGATTATGGCCATAGTTGTAAATTGAGTCTGAAGTCCTCTCAGCGTGGGCACTGTGAGCTGGTCCTTTGAATTACGTTATGTATTTTTGGTGTCAAAGGTGTTTCACATTTATAGTTTCTAAGGAAATCGGTAAACATGGCAAGTCGACGACACGCGGACGAACCTAATATTTGACATTGATTTTAACTCAATAAGGGCTAACGAGGGTAACAAAAATTGCCTTAAAATAGTTACCTACCCTCTTATATGCATGTTTTAAGGTACCTGTGGCCATGAAAAGGTTCCCCGATCCCTCTCCCTTAAACTAAGCGACTAATTAGCGCATTTCCTAATTAATCGATACGTTAAACTTGGAATACAGAACTCGAATGTGTAAACTATTGATATTTCTATTGAGCATATCTATGGGCAGGTTATACACAGTATATTGATGTTAATAGGTTATACAAAAATCATAATATATGTATATGTTTATGCTTACGTTCAAGTTACTCACTAAGGTGGCAAGGATTGCCTTTAGAAAATCGTTATATGTTTATTAGAGCTCTTGAATTATCTAGACCTCCTAAGAATTGTTTTAAGGCTTTAAGTAAACGTGTTTCATATTCTTTAAAAGTTGTATATGTGTAAGGAAGTTAAAACAAGTTTAAAAGCTGAGGCGCTAGTAACAAAGGAGAGATAAGAGTAAATGTTAGACCTTTTAAGGTAATATGTGAGTTATATGCTCTATGTCCATAGTTGATTTCAAGAACCTTTGAACGACGTTAAGATATGATCAAGACGAGGTTTAAGAGATAAGGTTGGAAATTAGGTAAAAAGGTAAGTGCGTGTAAGAATTGCTGGAATAGTGAACACAAGAGTAAATAATTAAGTAGGGAATGACAAATCCTGTTTGGAAAAGAAGTTAAGATAAATACAAAAAATAGAGCTAAAGGTTGTCAACTTAAATGATAAGAGTTATGATTGTTAATGAGTAGGCAAATGACTAGCAAGTTTTACCCTGTTCTAAAGATGTTTAGCAAAAGATTTATAAATAATGTTGTTTATGTTTAGTTTGTGTTAAGTTGATAAAAGGCCAGTAAAGTGTTAACTTCTTATGAAATGATTAGAATCGAATATTTTTGAGATAGTGACTCAAGTTAAAGAGAATTTCTTCGTCGTACCTTTTAAGAAATTATCTTTGATTATTTGTCCTAAGAGTTGGAATATTTTTTTCAAGTTTTAAAGGATTTTTCTTGGAAGTTTCTAAACGGTTTATAATGTCGCTAACCTTTCCTATGCTCCTCATATATTATAAAGTTTCACATGAGCTATTCCTATGCTGTCTAAAGCATGACTTAAGTCTTTATTTATCTTAAGGCAACCCCTAGACAGTTCCCTAGCGTTTTCATGTTAAAGAGCTCCAAGTTTGAGATACATGAGCTATGTCTTTTTGTTCATAAGTTATGACGAGATGTGATATGATGTGCAACGAATGAGGTATGCTCACAATTCTTGATATAAAAGTATGAAAGTCAAACGAGTATAAGCATGAAAAGAATGTTAAGATTGTTAATAGAAAATATTAAGATAAGTTGTTTCTCCCTGCTCCTCGTGTTAAGGTGTGAGAGGAGATGTTTAAAATCATGAACGTGATTCTACACAGTCTTTATGATATTCCACTCCTAGAAACTTCCCTAGAATTCATTCACAATATATGTATGTATTTAAATGGTAAATGGAAGACCTATATGTGTGTGGCATAATCGTAGTATTTGGAGTTGTGGTAAGACCTTACACATGCTATAGTTACTTAGTTATCATATTTCACGGTTGTCAGTATACAGATAGACTCTGTATAAGCTATATCGGCTCCATTTATGATTGCAATTAAGAATTATTTTATTTTACTCTGGTATGATACACGGGCTGGAGATATCTTTATTTTACTCCGGTATGCTACACCGGCTAGAGATATTTTTATTTTACCCTGGTATGATACACCAGCTGGAGATATTTTTATTTTAACCCGGTGTGGTATACGGTTTGGAGATATTTTTATTTTATCCCGGTGTGGTGCATTGGCTGGAAGTATTTTTATTTTACCCCCGGTGTGGTACACCGGCTGAACGAATTTTATATATGAATTTATGGTTGGCTGGACGCTGGTATTACAATTATAGTTTCTTGTGCATTACTTAATTGCATTTTCATCATTATAGAGTTATTGTCAGGTTTCCAGTTTTTAGGATTCAAGTTGTTAATATTCCTTATTCCTGGTTCAGTTATCTTGAGCCACTTATGTTATAGTGAGTTGTTATCAATTACAGGTTACAAAGTTCCAGGTTATCTCTATCTTTTATATATTTATGTGCTAATTCAGTTATTACAGGATTGTTATTTCATATTTACAATTTCAGCCTTACATACTAGTACATTTCATTCGTACTAACGTCCCCTCACCTGGGGGACCTGCGTTCGTTCCGCAGGTGCAGGTAGAGGGTAGGATTACCAGTAGCAGTAGTGGTTCGTGAGATCAGCGGATGTGCTGGTGTGCTCCTTTCTTCCTGGAGTTAGGGCTTAGTTATTTCATCTTGAGTTTTGAGTTATAGTTACGAGTAGGTCGAAGCCCTGTTCCGACCATCAGTTCAGTTTACTCATTAGAGGCTTTGTGGAATTAGTATGTATAGTATTATTAGTTTGCGGTCGTGTCGGCTTTCCGTTGCTTGGTTTAGCATATTCATGGCCTTGTCGGTATTTTAGTTTTTATTTGTGATAGTTGAGACCTTATGAGTCCAGATGACTACTCCAGTTGATTGTGACAGGTGGTCTGGAATGCCTAAGTGTTATAGTTACATATGCTATATAGTCGGCTTCCCGGTCAGTCAGGTATCGGAAGTCAGTCGCGCTCTCCCCAGTTTTAGAGCGTGACAGAGAAGGATACAAAGAATGTCAACGAATCAATTCCTGGCGTTGCTCGTGAGGCGAGTCAAGCCAAAGAATGTCAACGAATCAATTCCTGGCGTTGCTCGTGAGGCGAGTCAAGCTAATGGTGAGATAGGCGTTTAAGTTTATGTATTGGGCATTGTTGCCTAGATTAATGAATTTGTTATTTGATTATAATCTTTGGTAGTTGAGATTGTAATGAAAAAGTAAATTTTTGCTGGACACGGGAGGGAGGATGACAAATAATTAATTTGACTATTTTTACTAGTACAAGTCAATACTTAATATAAATTATGCTTTGGTTGGGTCATTGCAACCTTTTTATCCAAGTGTAGTATTGCCTTATAAATTTGAATGTATTTAAATATATAATTTATCTTGGAATTAATTATCTTAAAATTATAGTGTTATTTTTATCTCACAGTAAAAAAGATGGACTAATAATTCTAAAATAACTAATCTTAAAATAATTTATCTCAAAATAATTTATTTCTCAACCAAACGAATCCTTTAGATCTAATAATGATAGTAATGTATTTTGTACTTATTTGTAACACATTAAATTTAGTTGCCATTACAATAATTGAATATTTTGTTTTTCTACACAATATTGTTCCCCGCAACAAAAAGTTTACAAAATAAAAGGAAATGAGTCATGTAGATAGTAAATAGTTTTTAATAACGTAAAAGGAATCATAATCATATAGTAACATTCTGATATTTATCTTCATTTAAAAATTAAAAAAAAAATTGAATCTTTTTCATACCTAATTCAAACTCTAGCAATGCATAATTCAAAAAATCATAAGTTAATCCAAATTTGTTGTTATTATATAACCTATTAATACTATACTAAAATTACAATGTGTCTTTTCATGCTTATTTAACTAACTAATTTTAAGTACAAAGTATTTTAAAATTCTATTAATATTTAAAATTTCTTTATATGTTACCGTTTGCTCTAAAATGCAATTTTGAAAGAGAGGACAAAGTTGTGAATTTTTCTTCCTTTTTATTTTTCAGCGTTCCCCATAAATTTAATAGATATTTAGTGAAAGCCTATATATTGCTATAGATATTTACAAAAAGATTGATGGTTTCCAATAAAAAATATTGTGTTTTCATGCCTAAGCTTAAGCCTATGAAAATTTCATTTTCTGAAGAAGATACGATCTTATGCTCCTCTCGTTCCTTTTTATCTGTTGGCCTTGTGAATGTGTTTCAAATAAATGAATTTTAAAGAGATCAAGAGGAAATTAAAATTTATCACTATTACTCTTATCCAAGAAGCATAAACTTTTTAAAATTAAAAAAAATGCTTGATGGAGTCTGTAACGAATTTAGAATTTTTGCTAAGAGGGTTTAAAATATAAAAGTGTAGTATTTGAAATTTGAACTTGGAAACTCAAGGTAAATTTTGAACCCCAAATATCACTACGCCAACCTCTACTATAGTTTTCAAGGGATTCAAAAGTTATATATATACACATAAAAAATTTTAAAATTACCTTACATATATAATATAATTTTTTACTGACAGGGTTTAAATGAAAATCCTCGGTCCACTCTAGATCTGCCTCTGGATAAAGCATGACAAAAGTAGAAAGAATGTTAAAAAGTACATGAGGAGAGCAAATTAAAATCTAAGCGGGTTAAGGTTAGTCTTGCCCTTCGTCGCCCCACCCCGTTTAATATCTTGTAGTTTTTTCATATTTCCTTACTAGGAAAAATCAGTGGGACAAAACCTTGCGACGAAAAAAGAGTACATCAGTTATTAACTCCTCCTTGTGAGAACATCAATCGAAAAACTTGAATCTTCGCATCCCAATCTTTTGCACTATCTCTTGAAAGTTGTAGTTGGCAGAGACTTGGTGAATAAATCAATCACATTATCACTCAAAGCAATCTGTTGCATATTGATATCACTATTCTTTTGGAGGTCATATGTGAAGAAAAATTTTGGTAAAATGTGTTTTGTTCTATCTCTTTTTATGTATCGACCATTTAATTGTGTTGTGCATGATGCATTATCTTCGAATAAGATCGTGGGTATATTTTCATATTCAAACCATATTTTTCTCGAATGAGATGTATCATTAACCTCAATCGGACACATTCTCGGCTTGCTTCATGAATAGTTATTATCTCATGAATAATAGTATCATAATACATAAGTGCATCCATTGCACTAAGACATGATACTTTCTAATTATTTTCGTGAGATTGAAACTGATCTTTCTTTATGTTAAGCGATTTCATAGCCATTGGGATATTCAATAGAATCCCTTTAAAACGTTTTAAGTCTTTCAAGGATTTTTATATAACTGTCACTATTTATCCACAGATGAAAATAATTTCATTATATGCATATTAGTTTTTTCATGTATTGCCAGACTCATGAGAAACCTTAGAATAATTGCATCTACCACAAGAGGACCTCTCCATATAATAATGTCAGGATTTGCGAAAAAATTTTATGCCACAAGACACAAGCCGTACTTTTTATGATTTTATTTTATTTGATTTTAGTTCACCTTTCTCACAAGAATCTATTAGTAACCCATTACACTATACTCTAAGGTCTTTGGATTATAAGTCCAAATTTTTACTTTTTCAAATGAAATTAAATATGCTTGCATTGCGTACTTTTTATTTCGGCAATCATTTATCTATCCACACTTTTTGAAAAATTTAAATTCAAAATCCTCGTCAATATTTATAATATTGAGCACTACATTATATCAAATATATCATTGAAGATTATTTTGATATCGATTCCAATACGACATAACTTATCAAGATCTCTTCATTTTTCATCATTTTCAGGTACCTGAACCTTTGCTAAGGTTTTATGAAATATTATGTTGTGATGCTTCTTTTAAAGCACTTGCCTCATTATTTTGATAATTTTACCCCTCCTTCTTTAAAGAGTTTTTACCTTTGGAACCGATTGATCTATCAAGTTTCAGGCGTATCATAAACTTGTCCTTAAGGACTCTAATTTTCGTTGGAGCATATGCATCTAGATTATCACATAGGGTTAGTAAATACTTCTGGCAATTGATTTGCAACATTTACCAGATCAATTATCTCTTGAAATTTAAGTTCACTTTTTTTTTCAAGGATATAGGTAATTCATCCCAGATAAAATTTTCAGCTACTAATTATCTCTCCCCTAATATTAGGAAAACTAACATTTATCTCAACCTCATTTAGGAACCCATCTTGTGCGTTGTAGTGAAGTAATTGAATCATATATTGCAAATTTAAATCTTTAGATGGAAATTATTTGATTGCTGACCCTAAACCAATTGTGATAAGAACAACTTGTTAGCTTGATGCGTACAAGTGTTGCTACATGTTAAATAAACACATCTCATACTAAAATTTATTTTGGAGAATTTTATTCTCATAGGCAATGATTTAGCTATAATTGGAGGCATACAATTTCTACTAAAACAACTTAGATATAAACTAGAATTATTAACATATTTTATAGTTGAAATTATACTTTTAATTTAATAATTTGAGAAAACAACCTTGCAAAAATTAAATTACAGGTTGATATCAGACCATAGC
>JACEIK010003713.1:0-19144 GCA_018107945.1 Datura stramonium | reverse complement strand
TGGGCATATATTAACTTTTTTATATGTTTCAAAAGTTCTAGGGATATAATTCCAACATTAGCTAGTACAATGAATAATTTATTATGAGAACAAGCAGCACAAATGAATTCGTGAACAACGTTCTAACCACATTAATTCTCAATTATTTTTGCATCACATTTTAATCGAAATGGTCAACCTGCTATTCCAACTAATATATTTTTTTAAAACTTTTAGTTTACTATTTCGTGTGATTCATCATCATACCCATATTTGTGCACTACAAATAGAAAAAAGGCTAACCTTTTACGTAAATATTTATAACCCGCTTCGATTATAGTAATATGAAGATATTGAATCTTTTCATAATATATACTCAATGTTTTTGAAACTTATAAGTTTCTTTTTGAGACTTACTACCAGACCAATATTACAAATAATTTCATTCCTTCAAGTAGTAACACATTAGCTCTTCTTGAGTTCTCAATTAATTTTGTGTACTACCACATATTTCTACATCATCCGTATGGTGAACATCTCCGTCAAGGAGAAAATTATATAATTATGATCATGATAAAAGATATTATAGGCAAGACTTACTTCTTTCTTTTAACCTTTGATAATCCATTATAAAACATATCAAATATTATTGATGTACTAAAAGTACTTGACCAATTACGGTTTATATCAAAAAAGAATTTCTTTATTTCTCTCAATCCTCCCATAGATGTGAGTCTAGGTATGTATCCAACCATACATGAGCATATCATTATCCATAATTTTTATCACCTCTTGACACATTCACTTTCAAAAATGATTGAGCATTCATGATACTTATCACAAGTCATTCAATGATGGACTATCATCATTTGTATGTGTTTCATAAATTTATATTATAACCTCATTGTCATGTCTTGACACTTATCATATTTATATGACTCACTTCAACATTACTTTAAAAGATCAAGAACGTCTTCGTTTTATTTTTCTTTCTTTTGATTGAGGATTCATAAAATTTATCAAATTAGGTGGCACGTCAATTACATATCAATAATCTTTCATACCATTTTGATGACAATAATTACCTTCACATTTAGAAGGACTATTGGAGAACCAATAGTGTTCTTCCCTTTGATTATTACCACAATGTCAATACACCATGCATAACTACAAGGATGACTTGATTCAATCAAATGACCTCATACAACTTTTTTACACATTGATTCAATGTTCTCTAAAGTTTGTGCTATCCAGTTCGGCAGTTGGAAGGAAATCACCATTGTGTATCACATCTCTAAGAGATGGTAAAGTAAATTGACAGAATTGTGATATTACTACTTCAAAAGCTGGGAGTAACGCGATTACAAGAACCCACAAGCTTTTGCCAACAAATCTTAGCTCAAAAGATATAAAAAAAGCTAGCACACTAAAAGACAACAGAATCAAGTTATCTGAAGATTCTCAGTGGTTATTAACTTGCACCACAAAGTTAACCATTTGCTTCCATAATGTTTACTTGACCAAAGACCAAGTAAAATAAGAGAATTACAACTTTTATCCTCTCAACCAAATATTGTGATATGATGAGTTATCACGAAAAGAAGTATCATGGGGATTGTATTCCATGACATAGCTACCAGGAAGCTTCAAATGCATTTTGATTGAATCTCTTAGTGCCATCATAACTTGGCAAAGCCAAGAGGAGTTTGGCATAATTACTTTTTACCTTAAAATGAAAATAACGGATGTTATATAACAGTTAGGAATGCTAACCTGCTGATCAGATGCATTGCAGTTCCATATACTGAGTATATCCTCATTGAAATAAATACTTAAAACTGCACCACATATGTTGTCACCATAATCGAGTTAATCACCCACAAGGGCCAGAACCTAGGTAAGAAACACATCACATTAAGAATAAGGGACCTTGATGTTCTTAAAGCTATACAAGTTAACTGCAAAGGTGTTCTTATAGTTTTTCCATCTCGTAGTCCTTCTACAGCTACAAAAGGTTGCTGCTATTACATTCACATCAACTACCTAATGCCTAATTTAGCAATTTTGCTTCTTTTAGCGAACGATGAAAGTAAACATAAATTTCCTTTAGCAAGAAGTTGCACTTAAAATTATCATTGTTTCTCCATAATAAAGAATTTCTGTTGGTGTAAATTCACCAAATTGACCTAAGGTGATGGTTAATATACAAGGCATCTTTTTCCTAGTTTCAATACCTATATGAAATAAAAGATGCACCTTATCAGAAAAAAGTTGAATGGCACCGAATTTACCAAAGAGAGTGGTTAAATATCCAGAAGTAATAATTTTAATCAACCCTCCAACATATACTTAAGTAAATTCAAATTAGGCAAAACATAAGAAGTCCAAGCAAAAATGTGACATCCGAGCAAAGGACATATATACATGACTAAAACTTGTTGGCAGTATACAAGGATGTTGAAAGAAATATGAAGCCAAAAAAATATAAAAGATAGGACAAAACCTACATAAGCCCCTTAAAGTTAGCAGGATTTGACGCTTAAACACCATAACTTAGCTAGTAATTAGATACATCCCAAGTCGATAAAATATCTCTTACACACATAGATAAGCAAAACCAAACACGTGAAAAACTACATGCTCATTAAGTGTCAAAGCATGGGTAATAAAGAAACGTTTGTCTATTTTCAACATGTTGCAATAGAGGAAAAGACCCAAAAAAGAAAGAAATAATATTCCCCCTCCCTCTCCACTCTCCACCCCAATCCTCACTTATTCTTCTTCTCCGTCAAGACAACCCAAATCACTGAGACTTCTACCTATGAAAAAAATCCAAAATCAAGCATTAACATCTTCTCTTCCATTTGATCTCAACTCTCTAGTTATAAGAACCTCATTCCTTCACTGCGAAAACCACACCTGAGATAGAAAAATATATCACCATTGTCTTCCGCATAACATATTCTCAAAAAGAAGATATGACCAACCTTTCATCAAGAAGTCCAAGAGGCAACATTTCAAAGTTGAAACAACTGAATTTAGACCTTGCATTCACTGGCAAAGCATGCTCTCTGATGTAACTCCATCGCATAAATTAGACAGCATTCAGCAAGTATTTGATCTGGGTTTCCACCTTAAAGTTAGACAATCAGAGTAGAGATGATGTTCTAATCCCATAAAGATTTGCTACATGGGTATCTTCTGTCCTTGCCTCCTCAATTTCATGTAACCTTCACTACCTCTAAAATTTCAAAAGAATTGTGTTACTGCTGACATGAAGAGTTAAAGCCTTGCATTCATTTTATGAGCAAGCTAGAGAAAAACTTCGTTGATGATCGAGGTGTCATTTGGACATATACTTGAAGACCCACAAGGTATTCACAAAGGGTAAACTTTTTTTTTGAAATTGGTACTATTCACAAAGGTTAACTTTCCAATGAGTTTTGTGATAAAGTTGCGAAAATCTTTGGGGATGAAAATCAAGATCTCACGGATGAATTTGAGTCAAATTTGGGTGATGAAAACCAAGATTTTATTCTAACAAGGGATGGAAAGATGTACATTTTGGGGAAAGAAAGGAAATGGATTTTGGGTGGAGCATTTTAAGAACTTTGAAAGTGTAACACCTCATACCTTCGGGCTAAGGTTAAACCCATGAAATATGAATAATACGACTCAAACCATGATACGATGACTATTCAGGTGACTAAGGATTTATTTTGGTGTATATACCTCATTACACAAGTATGAAAGTGTCAACTAATTAAAAGAATTAAACTGGCAGTCTCGGGAAAAGTTTCTGATCTGGTGCCATAAAAGTCACTACATACCGTAAATGGGACTTATATTTCATATATGTAACCTACAATCAAAGACTTATAGTGAAGGCCTCAATAACATGCCTCATGAGCCGTAAAATAGACCCACAGTCCGTACGTTGTTTTAAGGTGAGGAGGTGAACTTCAGCTTCTATGATCCCAAGTCTAAAGAGCATGCACAACTGCAAAATCCATCTACAGACCGTATATGGAGATCATACATTGGAGTCCCCAAATTAAGCTATTGCTTAAGGAGAGTGACCAGGTACAGTTGAACTCTACAGACCGTAAGTAAGATTTATGGTTGTATCTGGCACAGTAAATGGAGACCCAAAATTGGAAGGATCCCAATATGGCCAAGCCTACTGTGAACAAAATCTATAGACGTATCGGGTACTGTAAGTTGGATTCCAAAATTTCAAAGGCACTATTTAGACACCCGATACCATTTACAACCGGATCAATGAATCGTAAATGGAGTCTACGGGTTGTAAGTAACACCCAAGCCCAACATAACTAGTCCAACCTAGATATCTATAAATGTGATTCTTGCAATTTTTCTTCCACTTTTTTCACATCTCCAAGCTCTAAAGCAAAGGTATTCTCTCCTCCAAGTCCTCCCACAGAAGGTAAGCATACTCTAAGTACTTCCAAACAATTTTAATGATTAATTATAAACTCTAAGTAAGATTCTACCTTGTAAACCTAGGGTTTTCAAGAAAAACCTATCTCAAGGTTGAAGATTGAATTTCGAGAGTTCTTCTCCAAAGTCAGTTTTCTTCCATTGTTGGAAAACAAATAAAGTATTTAAGATTATCTGACATGCAAAAACGTTATTGTTCTTTCCCACACTACAAATCTTTGAAAATCCCAGAATTCTCCTTCATAAGCCATTAGAGCCAAGTACAAAATAGATGTTTTTGTTCATGTAATTTCACAATGAACATCATGAACTCTTATGGAATTTCTTATATGCTCAATATAATCTTTTTCCATGAGTTTTTATGATTTTTACATAAAAAGCTTGAAAATACAAGAATTATGATTTTTCTTCCAAACAAGAAAGGAACAGTTTTTTATGATGAACATGATATGATTATGACACTACAAACATGATAATATGGATTTTCTCCGAAAGGGAAGAATTTCATGATTATCCATGATGAAAAAACTATGAAATATGAAATATGAATTATGAGCAGGAGTAATAATGTTGACCGAGAAGACATAAATCCAAACGACAAGTGCTTGAGAAAATATGTATGCCAACCTAGAAAAGAATCGTTCTGTTGTTCAGGTGAATCATTTATATGACCCTAGCAAGGACTTATTATGAATCTTTTCTAGCAACACATTATGAATATCTCATACTCTAGGAAGGTATGAGATGGCTTAGCTGATGGGATAGAGATCAAACTCCATAAAATGAAATTAATGAGGATAAAAGATGAAAACGTTAAGGTTAGCCTACTGATTTGAACTCTCTACTTACTCTTTATAATATGATATAATTTCTTTGTTTGTCCTATTTTCTTTATTTATGTCTTATGTTTCGTTCTATTCCATTTTACACACGAGTATTATTTCATATGTACTTATGTCCCTTTTATCGGGAGCATTGCATTTCACAATACAGGTTCAAAAATGCATCATGATCAGGCTATTCACTAGGTTTTTATCTTTATCAATTGTTGATGAGCCCGCCATTACTCTTGGGACATGGTCATTTATTTTCAGCTTTTCTAGTTATAGGTATACTGGGGCTTCGTCCCAGTAAATATTACTATTAAGAGCATGTATAGAGGTTTCATAGATAGACAGTTTAGAGTTCATGTTCAGATTATGCTATATTTTCAGTTTTGACCTTGGTGTCACCATGTTTTGAAACTCAAGTATTTTATTAATGGAAAAACTTATTCTTTAAAGATTTATTGTTTATGAATGCAAATCTCTTTAAAAAGATTTACTTTACAAATGTCTCAAGTTCCATGTCATGTTAGGAGTTCTCTTGGTCAAGTTAAGGGATTGAGTGTCGGGTCTTGCCTAGGCCCAAGGTTGGAGCGTGACAAAAAGAGCGAAGGAATGGCTATAAAGGACATTGTTGTTGGGTTATATCTCTGTGTTGGTGTTGCCAACTGTTAGAGGCAAATGAACATGATGTGGTGGAGATAGGATAAGTAGCTACGGAGATGGGATAATATGCGGTGGTAGAATTTCTTACCAAGGAGAGGACAAAAACAAAGGTGTTGGGTAGCTAGGGTCAGCTCTTTAACTAGTTTAGGAAGGAGCAGTCATTTTTCTGATCAGGTGCTCGCTGGAGATGGGAAGCGATAACTGATTTAAGGCTATTTTTCTAATACAAAATGAAATTTGGATAACCGACTTTGAGACATGTGGTATTCCACGTCAGGACTTGAGTTCAAGATACATATTTTTTTTTGAATTGAGGTGTCTATTGCGTAACATTTGGAGTTATAATTAACAAATCGTGCCAACTTTGAGGATCTACTAACTAGGTATTTGTCCTAAAATACAAATAAGAAGTTAAAGACATTCTACAAATTACTATTAAAATTTCACTTTCAGTGCTTGTCTTCTCTGGAAAGACAACAATCAAGTAAGGGGATCTCAACATCCTTGAGCTAAAAGGTACTCACTCTATTTTCTTGGTCAATTAAGATATCTAAAATATACTACTATTGGCATCATGGCCACCAGAAAATTAGTTCAAAAATTATGTTGGTTCAATAATGTATGTTTGTATATGTATATATATATATAGCACTAGTAATCTAGTTAAACATAATTAACATGGAAGTCATTTTCTGGAAAATGGCTTTTTTTTTGGAAAAATCAAATGTTTGATTGGAGAGGAAAATATTTTTGGAAGGAACATTGATTAAATTTTGTTACTTCCTCCATCTGAATTTATTTGGCACAAAATTTAAAAAAGAAAGAAATACTTTTAAAATTTATGGTCTAATATACTCCTTGACCATTTATGTGGCTATAAATCATTTTATTAAGGGTAAACGGGAAATTTTAAAGTTAAATTATTTCTAATTATAAAAAGGTGACATTCTTTTGGGATGGACTAAAAAGGAAAGTGTGCAATTGTAACAACCCGGACGTCGTTACGGGATGGTTAAGGGCATAGAACACGGAAAACAGGCTAAGGGAAAGATAGGAGGTTTTGAAATAAACTAAGTATGAAATTGGGTATTTTTGGATAGCTACTGGTCCGGGGGACTGCTACAGCGGTGGGATCCCCACTGCAACAAGATCATGGTAGCGGTCGGAGTCCCGCTATGGTTAAATTGGGGAGTAACCATTGGGACCGCCATAACGACCCTATGACCGCTGTAGAGGGTCCGCTGCAGCAGACGACGGGAATCAGAAAGTGGATTTTAAGTGGGAATTACGAGGTTTACCCCATTATTCTCAAAATCACGATCCAGAGTTCTAAGGAATGGGAAAACTCTTCAGAACAATAACCTCTTCACCCAAGGTAAGATTTTTGATTCTCTATCTCTAAGATGAGTAGTTTTGATCTTAGAATCTTGGTAGACCACTAATGGTGGAAGCTTTGTAGAGGAAGAACCTTAAATAGTTAAACTAGGGCTAGAATTATTGGGTGATTTGAGTGATATTAAAAAGTGTTGATCATTCCCCTAGAATTACATGTCGGGAACGAGGGTTACGAGGGTAATTTTGAGTGGGAGCAGGTGCCACACTGGCACTGTTTCTAGAGTCCCCTACAGGCCATGAATGGAAAGACAAAAATAATACCCTCTGGCATGTGTGTACACTGAGTTGCAAATTGAATGATAATGGGGACATGGCGGAGGCTTGTGCCCGACATGTCACCATATGTTTACTTTATTCTTGTCACATTGTGATAATGTGTATGAATGAATGCATAACGTGTTAATTTATTGTTGGATAATCATACTATGTTATGAAAATTAAAAAAAGACATGAATCTGGTTGCTAGGTGTATTCCGGTTATGCGTTCATAACTGTAGCGTTATTCTTCTTGGGATTAACTGTTGAATCCGTTTTGCGAATATGAGTTGTATTAATTTTTATCTAGACTTGTGTGATGTCTGAATTTAATGTGAAGGGATGGTGAATTATTGAAACTATCGGATTCTTGAGTTGATGAATGAATGAACTGTTGAAGGAGCAGCTAATTCGAGCTACTGCCTAAGGTAGTGCCACTGCAGCGGAACTCCTTCCGCTACAGCGAGACTGTTGTAGCTGTCAAGTGGCCACTACAGCGAGAGACCTAATCTAGTGAGCAGGCTGGCTGTTACCTGAGTAGAGCTAGTGTTCGTAAAATGGCTTGTACTTCTGTGTTATGTTGAGAACTTTTTTTATATCACTTATACCTTAATTATCTGTTATTATGTAAGGTCGGCTGATGATGCCTACCAATACTATGTCATGTACTGACCCTACCCTTGCATTCTTTTCTGAGTGCAGAGTTCGAGCCCGACAGTTCCTCATGCCCTCACCTATAAGACAACAACTTTAGGAGATTAATAAGGTGAGCAGATAAGGATGAAATTAACTCCTTCATTGCAGATGTCTTTCCTTCAGACATTTGGGAACTTTATTTCATTTGTAGTTTTTAATTTGTTATCTTGTAGAAATAGACGTTTGGTGCAATAACAATCAGGCTCTGGGAACGATTTTACTTATTTTTGTATGCGCGGTGTTTTCATTCGAGATTATTTTTAGAGAATAAAAGTTGATTTTGTTTATAAAAGGCTTGATTTTGGGGTCACTTGGAAATTGTCTTCGGGTTTCGCTGGTTCACCCACGAGAGATTAGTGTGGGTGCCAATCACGACCATCTGGGTCATGACAAAGCTGGTATTAGAGATTTAAATTCGTTGATCTCATTACACTAAGACAGGTCTAGTAGTGTCTCATGAATCGATGCGAAGATGTCCGTAAATTATCTTTGAGAGGCTGAAGAACTTTAGGAAAACTCCCTCCTTCTTTACTTTCGTATGATTACTTGATTCCAATTGGTATCTGGTGATCCAAATTGGTATCTAACAATTTTTCTTATTTCCTTCTCAGATGATGAGAACACGCATAAATGGTAACAGAGACACAGCACCTGAACCAACTGTGGCGGCCTCAGTTCGCAGTAGAGGAAGGGGCAGAGATCATGGCCGGAGACCCGCTGCGGCTAGAGGAGGGCCCCGTGTTCCTGCTCTAGCTAGGGAGAGGTATGCATCTCACGTGCCACTAGCAGTGCAGGAGGGGTGACTATTGAGGTCGAGGTTCCGACGCAAGGAGAAGCTCCTGTTGTGCCAGCATCTTCGGAGGTCCTAGCTCGGGTCCTCAACCTTCTAAGTGGCCTTGTGGGCACTGGGGCAGCGCCAGGCACTCCAAAGGGGCAGCTGTTAGGAATTCAACATGCAGCTATTGTGTCCCCATGGATTGATAACATGTCAGAGGCTATTATGTTTCAAAGGCCAGTGGCAGGACCGGTGATGACAGGGGAATAGCATGACTTGTTTTGGAGGTTCACCAAGATGAAGCCTCCCACCTTCTATGGCACATAGGCGGAGGATGCATATAAATTCATGATAGATTATCATGAGAGGCTCCATAATATGGGGGCGGTTGAGAAGTATGGTGTAGAGTTCGTCACCTTCCAGCTGTTGGTGATGCAAAGCTCTGATAGAGGGCATTCGTGGAGTGCAGACCAGCAGGGTCACCACCGTTGACTTGGACCCAATTCTACTCCACGTTCTTGGAGAAATATGTTACCCTCACTCTGAGGGATAAGAGATGGGATGAGTTTACCACCATTGAGCAGGGGAGCTCATCTGTTACTGCATATGAGGCTCAATTTCACTCCTTGTCCAGGTATGCTCTACCCTTACTGCCCACCGAGGAGGAGAGGATCAGGAGGTTTGTTAAAGGACTTAATGTAGGCCTCCAGGTATCATCTTTGTAGATGGTCTCTTCGGGAAAGACCTTTCAGGAGGTGCTAGAGTATGTGAAGTCGGTTAAAGGGGTGAGGTAGGAGGGTTATGCGAGAAATGCTGATAAGAAGGCTCGGAGAGTGGGTTCTTTGAGTGGTTCTTATGTGAAGGCTCCATCACCATAGGGTTTCTCTAGACTCCCTATTCAGTCTTCCTTACAGGTGTCAGCCGGAGGTCCGCCAGGGACAGTTCCGCGATCATCAGGTGTAGTTGGGGATACTCAGATGGTTCATTCTGATTCTGGGGCTCGTTTTATTTCTTATGTTCCAGCTCAAAGACCAGTTATTGAGAAGGACTGACATGAGTGTAGTGAGTATGGCCACATCCACAGATGATGCCTCAGGTTCGACCAGGGCAGGCATATTGTTCCTCACCCAGCTCCTCGAGCTCCGGCCCCTACAGGGAGAGGAGGTAGTGCATTTAGTCCGGATCGTCCATAGCTGGGACGAGGTGTTCAGCTAGCTGTTAGAGGTGGTGTTCAGCAGAGTAGGGGACGTGCTCAGGTAGGTAGGGGTGGCACCTAGGCAGGTAGATGGGTGGCACAACCCAACTGGGGTGGTTCTCAGGCTGGTAACCAGGCTCATTTCTATGCTTTTCCTGGTAGACCAGAGGCAGAGGCTTCATACACCATTATCACAGCTATGATCTTCGTGGCCAATAGAATGGCTATTGCATTGTTTCACCGGGGCTCTACATTCTCTTATATGTCTATTTATTTTCTTTAGGTATGGATCTTGTGTATAATGTGCTTAATAATCCTATCAATGTGTCTACTCTTGTTGGAGATTTTGTGTTAGTGGATAGGTGTCACGACCCGAACATAGGCCCCGGTAGAGACATGGGACAAGGAACCTGAGAGACTCCAAGTCGACCCATGGCATGAACATAGAAGCTAAGAGCATACAACAAGTGGAAAATGATAAAATAAAACATGCTTAAGCGAAGGTCTGCATATATATTAACCTAAAATGGAGTCAGCAATGACAAGCTGATTTCTACATAATGTCTGAACAAGCCTCTAACATAATTGATTAGCTGATGGGACAACATTCCCAACTAGCTCGACAAAGTCTGTAACTAAAAGAATGTAACAATAGATAACTAAATGTCCACGAAGGATGAGGAATCACTAACAATAGTTGGACAGGC
The DNA here is from genome assembly GCA_018107945.1 of Datura stramonium. Lineage (NCBI taxonomy): Eukaryota > Viridiplantae > Streptophyta > Magnoliopsida > Solanales > Solanaceae > Datura > Datura stramonium. Next base: position 8,191 of record JACEIK010003713.1, on the reverse strand, counting down.
TTGAAGGGAAAGCAAGACTAATGATGCGGTTGGAACTGATCCCTCGAACCTGTATCATGAAACGATACAACATAGAGTATGTGGTCAGTACGTGAAATGTACTGAGTATGCAAGGTAAGTAAAAACAAATAGTTAAATACATAAGAGTTCATAAGAGTAGGACAACATGATCATAAAGTAAATATCATAATTTAAACATAAGGGCTTAAGGTTTTCAAACCATTCGTAATCAAATCATAATCATATTCATAAGAGAAAACTTTATAAAACATTACTTGAGCCAAAGTAACATAAACATAACCATGCATAAATTATGAGGAACAATGGGAGGACTTTTCTTAACCGACACCATCATGATAGAGCTTACATGATGGCCCACTATTTCACCCAAGTGGTTAGGACCGGCCCCGGCTTGCTAGACAAGGGGACGTGCAGTATGGTGATATCATAGGGATCCAATAATATATATATATATACCTACTATGACATGTAGTTCTAAGACCACGGGATTTACCTGAACGCTTAGTCTACTCGATGCTAGACATTGCTCCCAAAAACATGCACATGAGGGCTCGTATAGTAACCGTGAAATTATTCATGAAGTTCATGGTCAAATAAAATAATAACATGATGGATCCCATTTGAAATACATAATTATCCATGAACAAGGGCCTATGAGTTGGCTAAGAGTCGTAAATCCATAAATCATGAAAACCATGCATACTTGTAAAATATTTATATACTTGATATTCATAAATCCATGAAGAATATTTAAAGAGAAATCATAACATGAATCATAAATCATAATTTAGACTTAGTAAGATCAAAACCATAATAGAATCATAACTTGACTTTTCATGAAACTTACATAATTGGGAATAGTTTAATTAAAACTTGAAACTATGAATTAATAATCAAAATAGGTATAAAATCTGCCCACAGATCATAAAATATGATTTGATACATGAAGGGAATTGACTAATAGATACATCATAAAGAATTTCACAAAATTAGGGATAAACCCCAATAGATCATGAACTTGAATCTAGAATTGAAATCCATGAAATTTAGAAGAATTTTGAGCATGAGAGTTGAAGGAACTCTCATTCATAGCCTCACATACCTGGGTAAATCTAATTTACACTACCTCTTTAAAGCCCAAAGGAAATTGTAGAGAAATTGAGGAAATTCTTCAAGCTTGATCTCCGAGGAAGAACTCGAATTTCCATGCATGGAATGCTAAGGCTTAGAATAGGTTTAGCACTCTTAAAACCCTTCTAATTGGGCTTAAAATGACGTAGTTTAGGATCTTAGAGGTTAGGAATTATGAAAACACCCATAATAAAAAGTCAAATAATTTTGCACTTCCAGTGACAATGATTGATACCACAGGTTGTCCTTTGATACCACGACTCATGGTATCCGTCCGTTACTTCCTCTATCATTTGTTAACTTCTCAGGTCCTGACACCACGACTCAACAGAATGGGCCATTGCTCCAAACAATGATCTGTCATTGCCTCCCGTTGTTACCACTGAACCCTCGCCTATATTTTTCTGAGGCTTCTACCACGATTCTATTAACGACTCGTACCTCCAAACAACGGGTCGTTGGACCCATCCGTTACCTCTAGGATAATTTCCACTACACCTTATCATGAGTGCTTTCCACAATCCATTGTTCCTTACATGAGTCGTGCCACAACCCGTACCATCCCACTCTGGTACCACAGGGACGAACAACGACTTCAACCCCTGACTCATTACATCATCCTACGGGTCGTACCATGGACCCGTTACCTCTGAGTCTACTTCTATAGAACCTAACCACAAGTGTCTCCCACGGGTCGTTAGACCCTCCAACGACTCGTACCATGATCATTCTGAGTAAAATCTCAGATTTTTCTACTACATCTCATTTTAAATTCCCGAGTCTAGTCTTAGGCACTTACGGGATATTACAATATCTCCCCCTTAGGAAAATTCATCCTCAAATGTGAATGAACATACTAAAAGTTGGGGAAATAGAAATGACATCTCAGTTATTGAACATCTAAGGCTAAAAACTGACGGCGTGACTGACTCCGGACTGAACACATGACTGAATTTAATTCATGAATCACACATACATACATTAACATGAAATAAATTGGGACACATGAACTAAAGTTGAAGCTTAATAGAATACTAAGGAGGAAACTGATACCTCAAGTTGGAATTGAACCGGAAGGGAATAGATGCGGGTATTTAGCTATCATATCTGCTTCTGCTTTCCACGTTGCTCCCTCAACATGCTTCTTCCACCACAAAACCTTTACTGAAGCTACTTCCATATTTCTTAGCTTTTGAACCTGATGATCAAGTATTTCCATCAGAATCTCTTCGTAGCTGAGGCTATCCTTCACACCTACGGTCTCCACTGAAAAAACCAAAGCCAGATCACCCATGCACTTCTTCAAAAGTGACACATGAAACACAGGATGCATTAAAGTCAATTTTGAGGGTAATTCCAACTCATACGCTACCTTGCCAACTCGTCTCACAATCCAGTACGGTCCAACATAATGGGGAATGAGTTTCCCTTTCTTTCCGAATCTCATCACTCCCTTCAAGGGAGATACCTTCAGAAACACCCAATCATCAACTTCAAACTCAAGTTCTCTCCTCCTCATATCCGCATAGGACTTTTGATGACTCTGGGCTATTTTCAACCTTACCTTTATAAGATGAACTTTATCCATAGCCTCATGAATTGAGTCTGGTCCTATCAACATAGCTTCACCGACTTCAAACCAACTAATTGGCGATCTACATCTCCGCCCATAAATAGCCTCAAACGGAGCCATCTAAATGCTGGAATGGTAGTTGTTGTTACATACAAATTAAATAAGAGGTAAATGATCATCCCAACTACCCTTGAAATCAATCACACATGTTCTCAACTTATCCTCAAGAGTCTGATTGGTCCGTTCAACCTGGCCATCTATTTGCGGATGAAATGTTGTGCTAAGCTTGACCTGTGTACCAAGTCCCTTCTGAAATGATCTCCAAAACTGGGAGGTAAATGAGTACCTCTATCTGATATGATAGACAAGGGCATTCCATGAAACCAAACTAACTCCTAAATATACAACTTAGCATAATCCTCTACTGAATTGGTAGTTTTGACCAGTAGAAATTGAGCTGCTTTAGTCAACCTATCCAAAACCACCCAAATAGAGTCATATTGTCGATGAGTATAAGGCAACCCTGTAATGAAATCCATATTAATCTCCTCCCACTTCCAAGTAGGGATACTAATATCTTGAAGCACAACTCCAGGTCTTTGATGCTCAACCTTCACCTGTTGACAATTCGGACACTAAGCCACAAACTCTGCTACGCCCTTCTTCATGTCATTCTACCAATAAACTTCCCGTAGGTCACGATACATCTTGGTGGCACCTGGATGTATAGAATATCTGAAACCATGAGCCTCATGCAACATTCGCTCCCTCAAGTCATCAACTCCCCATACATACAAACGACCCTAATATCATAGTACAACATCTCCCTCTTTGGAGAAGACCTCCACCTTCTGATTCTAAACATCTTCCTTCAACTTTAACAAAATAGGATCCTTGTCTTGTCTAGCTTTGACCTCAGTCACCAAGGAAGATTCTGATCCATTCTGAACAATGACACCACCATCCGTCGAGTCAACAAGATGAACTCCTAGTCGTGCAAGCCGATGCACATCCTTCTCTAACTCTTTCTTCTCCTCATCTACATGGGACATACTCTCCATAAAAAGCCCGCTAAGAGTGTCTGCCACCACATTGGCCTTGCCAGGATGATAAAGGACACTCATATCATAATCTTTAAGAAGCTCTAACTACCTTCTTTGATGTAGATTAAGATCCTTCTGGGTAAATATGTATTGTAGGCTTTTGTGGTCCGTAAACACATCCACATGGATCCCGTATAGATAGTGTCTCCAAATCTTCAAGGAAAATACTACCGCCACCAATTCGAGGTCATGAGTCAGATAGTTCTTTTCATGGACTTTCAGCTTCCTAGAAGCATAGGCTATAATAACCTTACCGTGCTGCATTAATACACAACCAAGGCCGATCCTCGAGGCGTCAAAATATACCACAAACCCACTGGTACCCTCAGGTAAGGTCAACACTGGAGTTGAGGTGAGTCGAGTCTTCAACTTTTGGAAGCTCTTCTCACAAGCCTCCGACCATTGAAACCTCACTTTCTTCTGGGTCAACTTAGTCGATGGTGTTGCAATGGATGAAAACGCCTCAACAAACCTTCGGTAGTAGCCAGCTAAACCTAAGAAACTCTTGATATCCGAAGGACTAACTGGTCTAGGCCAATTCTTCACTGCTTCTATATTTTGAGAGTCCACATGTACACCCTTACTTGACACCACATGACCCAAAAATTCTACCGAGTTTAATAAAAACTCATACTTGTTGAATTTAGCATACAACTGATGATCCTTAAGAGTCTGTAGTACTGCCCTCAAATGAGCAGCATATATGAGAATGTCATCTATCAACATGATCATGAACATATCCAAATACGACTTGAATACCTGTTCATCAAATCTATAAAAGTTGTAGGAGCATTCGTTAGTCCAAAAGACATAAATACAAACTCATAGTGACCATACCAAGTCTTGAAGGTTGTCTTCAGAATGTCACTCTCCCTAACACTGAGCTAATGATACCCGGATATGAGGTCTATCTTTGAAAAATACTTAGCACCTTGAAGCTGGTCGAACAAATCATCAATTCTGGGGGGAATATCTTTTTTTGATTATCACCTTGTTCAACTACTGATAATTAATGTAAATCCGAAGGGAACCATATTTCTTTCAGATAAAGAGAACTGGTGCACCCCATGGGGATTTTCTAGGTCTGATGAAACCCTTGTCTAAGAGATCTTTCAACTACTCCTTCAACTCCTTTAGCTCAGTTGAAGCCATCCCGTAAGGAGGGATAGATTTAGGTTGCGTATCAAGAAGAAGGTCAATACCAAAGTTGATCTCTCGCTCAAGAGGAATTCCTGGTAAATCATCTGAAAACACTTCTAGATATTCACACACTACAGAAACTGACTGGATAATTGGGGTTTTAGACGTAGCATCCTTAACCCTAACTAGATGGTAGATGCAACTTTAGAGATCATCTTTCTAGCCTTAAGGTAGGAAATGAAGAGACCTACAGGCACATCTGAACTACCCTTCCACTCTAGGATTGGCTCACCTGGAAACTGGAACTCTACCGCACGGGTTCTATTATTTACTGAGGCATAACATGCATGTAGCTAATCCATGCCATAAATAATATCAAAATCTGTCATGGCTAACTCTATTAAATATGCTGAGGTGACTTTCTGAAGGACTGTGACAGGGAAATTTTTATATACCTGTCGAGCTATAACTGAATCATCGACTGGAGTAGAGACTGAGGAGGGTTCTGATAGAATTTCGAGACAGACTCTGAAACTATTAGCAACATAGGGTGTCACAAAAGATAAAGTATCCCCTGGATCTAATAATGCATATATATCAAGGTGGAATACTCGTAACATACCGGTGACCAGATCTGGTGAAGTCTCCTACTCCTGGTGATATGCAAGGGCATAAAACCTATTTTGGCGTTGGCCACCACCTGCACTGGTGGAAACATCTTGCTGAGCTGGACGTGCTGGTGCTGGTGCTGAGCTGGTAGCCTGAGAACGACCTTTACCATCACCCTGTCTAACCAAAGGACACTCCCGGTGCTTGTGCTTGGGTTTACCACACCCAAAACAGATATCTGACCCAATCAAGCACTCCCCTATGTGATTCTTGCCACACTTTCCGTAGAATGGAAAGGTACACTCTGCTTACATGCTCCTCTGTCCCCTCAAACCTGATGCTCTGCTCCTCTGATCACCTCGTGGTCTAGATAGAGAACTAGCCAATGATGGCACTGGAGCTAATGACCTCTGATTAGACTACTACCGATGTCTTCCTCCAGATCTCTGCTGGAAGAACCCATAGCTATCCGTGCTGGCTCTCTTGGCCTCTCTCTCTCTCTCTCAAGTGCACTGCCTCTATCTGTTGGGCATACAAAACCAATTGAGGAAAATTGATGTCCTGATGAAGCACATCGGTCCTACAATCCTTTACCAGGTAGTCCGCCACTCCATGCACAAACCTTCTCATCTTAGCTCTCTTATCAGCCACCATCTTTGGTGCATACTTGAACAGACGAGTGAACTCCAAAGCATACTCCTAGACTGTCATATCATTCTTCTTCAGGTTTAAAAACTCAGCTGCTTTGATTTACCTCATCGCTCGGGGAAAGAACCGAACCAAAAATATGGTATGGAACTCATCTCAACCAATGGGCCCAGCTCCAACTGCCCTACCATCCTTTCACTGTCTAAACCAGATATGTACAATCCCTTTCAACTGATACAAGGCTAGATCTGCGCACTCCTCCCCCCTCCCCCCATGATTTGGGTGATCTTTAGAATTTCATCAAAAAGTTCATTCAGATCCTCGTCCATCTTTGATACGAAAAAGTCTGGAGGGTTCATCCTAAGAAAGTCCCTGACTCTCGCTGCCACCGAATTCCCATTCTAGGGCACATGGGCTACCGCCTACTGGTTGACCTGGGCGGTCAATTCCTGTGACATCTGAATAACTTTCCTAAACTTTTCATGGGCAACCTACTCGGGCATATGATCCTCGGGGGTTGGTGTGGCCTACTGGTGCCCGTCCTCATTGCCATTCTCATAGCTATTTCCATTTCCGTTTCTTCTTCCAATTATTTGGCGAGGAGGCATGATTCTACAAACGCCTATAGCATGAGTTAGAAGGATATAGAGACATTTCATCACACGACATAGATCATGAAAGAAGGAAAGTTTCCTAAACATTTCATAGCCTCTTCGTCATAAGTGTGGTGCTCTTCACACCCATGAAAAAGACTTTACTTAACGCGACTTTCAGACACCCTAAGACACTCTAAAACCAAATGCTCTAATACCAAGTTTGTCACGACTCGAACATAGGCCCAGGTAGAGACACGGGACAAGGAAGCTCGAGAGACTCCAAGTTGACCCATGGCATGAACATAGAAGCTAAGAGCATACAACAAGCGGAAAATGATAAAATAAAACATGCTTAAGCAGAAGTATACATACATATTAATCTAAAACAGAGTCAACAATGACAAGCTGATTTCAACATAATGTCTGAAGAAGCCTCTAACATAACTGATAAGCTGATGGGACAACATCCCCAAATAGCTCAACAAAGTCTGTAACTAAAAGAATGCAACAATAGATAACTAAATATCCTCGAAGGCTGCGGACTCACCAACACTGGCTGGACAGGCCTGAGGGGAAAGCAAGACTAGTGATATGGCTAAGACTAATCCCTCAGACCTGTTTCATGAAACATTACAAAATAGTGTATGCAGTTAGTACTTTGAATGTACTGAGTATGCAAGATAAGTAAAAACGAACAGTTAAATGCATAAGTATTCATAAGAGTAGGACATCATGATCTTAAAGTAAATATCATAATGTAAACATAAGGGCTAAAGGTCTTCAAACCATTCATAATCCAATCATAATCATAGTCATAAGAGAAAACTTCATAAAACATAACTTGAGACAAAGTAACATACACATAACCATGCATAAGTCATGAGGAACAATGGGAGGACTAGTCTTAACTGAAACCATCATGATAGAGATTATATGATGCCCCACTATGTCGTCCAAGTAGTCAGGACCACCCCCAGCTTGCCAGGCAAGGGGACGTGCAGTATGGTGATATCACAGGGATCCAATAATAAATATATATATATATACCTATGGTGGTGGCATGTAGTTCTGAGACCATGGGCTTTTCCTGAATGTCGGGTTTACTCGGTGCTAGACACTGCTCCCAAAAACATGCACGTGAGGGCTCATATATTAACCGTACAATCATTCATGAAGTTCATGGAAAAACAAAATAATAACATAATGAATCCCATTTGAAATACATAATTATCTGTGAATAAGGTCCCATGAGTTGGCCAAGAGTCGTAAATTCATAAATCATGAAAATCATGCATACTTGTAAAATATTTATATATTTAATATTCATAAACCCATGGAGAGTACTTGAAGAGAAATCATAACATGAATCA
>JACEIK010003712.1:124629-137076 GCA_018107945.1 Datura stramonium | reverse complement strand
CTATGTTGCTCCTAGAGTAATTTTAGAATATTTCGTTGACCAAAACTAGACTTAATTAATCTCCATCAAAAATGTCTATAACCAACATTTTAGTTATTTAATATAACACTGGAAATGGATAGTTAGAGGAATGGGTTCAGTCCCTGTGGGTTCGACAATCCGGTTCTTAAAAAGAACCACTATATTACTTGCACGACTCGTACACTTGCGGACGCGCTCGATGCGGAAAAGAGTCGTCACTAGACTCATAGACATTTAATTTGATAGGTCTTACACCCCCTAAATCCTTATAGATTGGGAGAAAATCTTCGAGATATTTGAACTAAGTTTCAGGGAATCTGAAAAAGGAAATTTTGCGATAACTTTTACTGAATTTCATTATACAACTTGATTGACATCCAATATTAAATATGATCATAGAGTGACTCAAATATCTCTTAAAACTTCCTTCTTATCCTATTAAGTACTCTTAGTCCTACCTCAAAAGTATGTATTTTTGCTCAAATTATCTGGGGTGTTACATGAGACCCCATTTACAAACTTGAGCATGCGAATCCTCGACTAGGCATCCATCTTCAGAGCATACTTTGACAGTTGAGTGAACTTTAAGGAGTACTCCTACACCTTCATGTCATTCTATTTCAAATTGATGAACTCTGGGGCCTTTGCTTCCCTTAACTACTGGGGAAAGAACCTGTCCAGAAACACGGTCACAAACTCATCCCACATCACCGGACCTACACAAACCCGTCTTCCCTCTTTCCATTATCTATACCATATCTGGGCCACTCCTTTCTACTGATAGGCGGCCAAATTTTCACTTTTGTTGGAGGTAACATGCATGATTTGGGTGATCTTTTGAACCTCGTCAATAAAGTCCTGTAGGTCCTCATCCACCTTAGACCCATGAAATTCCGGGGGATTCATCCGAGTAAAGTCCCGGACTCTAACAACAGCTGTAGACCCATTCGTGTTGGCGATTATGATGGCCTGTTGGTTGACCTAGTTGCTCACATCCAGAGCGAGCATCTGAATAGCGGCCCTAAACTCGGCATGTATCACCTGATCATCCTAAGGGGCTATTGGAACTGGTGGGACTTATTGGTTAGTGTTACTGGTCCTCCTTCCATTTACTCTTTTGGGAGGCATTGTCAACTGAAAATGGTAGAGCACGAGCTAGAAGGACATTTTAGAGTTTCATACTCTACGCATGATGAGAATTATGAAGAAAAGGGAATTTTTATAAGAATCCCTTGTATCCTTTCTCTCATAAGTGTGGCGCGCTTCACACCCATGGAAAAACTCTACCTAACTTAGCTTTTAGACACCCTAGGACACTCACCTATTGCTCTAATACCATGTTTTTCACGACCTGAGTCTACACCCTAGGCGCAACATATACTTAGAGTCACAAGTGACCCTAAGCTAACACATGGCATAACCTGTTACTGACACACTAGAATTGAATTGAAATCTGGGTAGAAGCTACAAAATTCCAAAACAATCTTTTAAGAGAAATGATAAATCTAATAAATCCAGGAGTTTTAAACAACAGTGATAGTAATAAGCTAAAACTAAAACTACATTGTCTGAAAGTCTCTACTAACTGATGAGTTGTTGGGACAAGTCTCCGTTAACTCTAAAGTCTAAAACCGATAATAACTAAAATAAAATCTTCCGTTGGTGGATGCTTTGCAAAGTATTTCGAAGTATGAAAAATACATAAAAGACATTGTGGCAAACAAGATAGACTGATGGAGTATGCCACAGTTGCACTTACTGAGGAGTGCATGTCACGGATACAGAATAGGTTACCTACAAAGCTCAAAGGTCCGGAGTTTTTACTATCCAGATCACCATTGGGCAGTCAATTAGAGCCCATGTCTTATGTGATCTTGGGGCGAGCATCAATATAATTCCCGCCTCAATGTTCAATAAGTTGGGTTTGGGTAGTCCAAGACCCACAACTATGATTTTGCAGCTGGCAGATCACTCGTTGGCTAGACCATATGGAATTATGGAAGATGTACTAGTGCAAGTAGGCTCCCTTATCTTTTCGGTAGACTTCACAGTCCTTGATTTTAAGCTAGAGGAAGTTCCATTTATATTGGGATGTCCCTTTTTGGCAATTGGATGAGCCTTTATAGATGTAGTTGCGAGACAGCTAACTATGAGAGCCCATGACAAAGTGGAAGTGTTTGATGTCTATAAAGCTTTGAAGCTTCCTGCTATTTAACTGGAGTTGTCTGCCATTACTGTTATTGAACTAGAGTTAGCACTTAACTATGAGAGCCCATGACAAAGTGGAAGTGTTTGATGTCTATAAAGCTTTGAAGCTTCCTGCTATTTAACTGGAGTTGTCTGCCATTACTGTTATTGAACTAGAGTTAGCACTTCAACTCATTAATGCAAAGGATCCCTTGGAAAGAAAATTGGTGGGACATGATCAGTTCGGGGATGTTGCAACTTATGAAATGGTTCAATCTTTGAATGTTGCTAACATGTTATTTCAAAAGCAGGAGTTTGAATCTTTATAGAGATCTTTGGAGCCTCCACCTAAGCCATCTGTTGAGGAGGCCCCAAAACTGGAGCTGAAGGCATTGGCTCCACACCTCAAGTATGCATTCTTGGGGAAGCTGATACATTGTTGATTATAATCTCTATAGGGCTATCAAAGTCACAGATTCAAGAAGCATTGGCGAAATGAAAAAGAGAAAGAGAGTTATAAGATGGCAGATGTTAGACATTCGAGGAATCAGTCCGGCCTTCTGTATGCACAAGATACTAATGGAGGAAGGATTCTAACTTATTGTGCTGCATCAAAGGAGGTTCAACCCAGTGATGAAAGATATGGTGTGGAAAGAGGTATTAAATGGTTATATACGGGAGTGGTCTATACCATCTTTGACGGCGAGTGGGTCAGCCTGGTTCAATGTGTCCCAAAGAAAGGGGGCGTGACAGTGATCAATAATGATAAGAATGAGTTGATCCCAACTGGCATGGTCACAGGCTGGCAGATTTGCATGGACTATAGAAAATTGAATAAGGCCACAAGGAAAGACCACTATCCCATCCCATTTATTGACCAGATATTGGACAGACTTGCAGACTAGGAGTATTATTTCTTTCTAGATGGTTATTATGGCTATAATCAAATATCCATAGCCCTAGAAGATCAGGAGAAGACCACATTTACCTGTCCATATGGGATGTACACCTGAAGGCGTGTGCCATTTGGGCTATGCAATGCACCGGCTGCCTTCCAACGATGCGTGATGGAAATATTTCATGAAATAGTGTGTTATACTCCGGAAGCCACTAGATCAAACCCGAGAGTTAAAACGGATAAAAAAAAATTAAAACTAGCATCAATGCACAAAACGGGTTATGATGTGACACGTGGGGGCAGACCACAAGTCGTGATGTGACTCATGGTGAGGATCAGTGTGTTAATTGGATTTTGGGATTTAAGATTCCCATGGATGTGGCCACGAGTCGTGGTCAGACCCCACGACTCTTTGAGTCAGTCGTGGGTAAGGATTTTGAGAAGGAAAGGAAAAGTGGCAGTGTATGTGACGAGTGGGGACCACGACAGTAACGAATCATGAAGTCAATCGTGATGACCCCAGATGACTTGATAAATAGTGTACTTAACGGACAACTCCACGAGTCATGACCAGTGGTGATGAGTCATCATGTCCCTCGTGGGGACTGACTGCAGTTAATTTCTACGAATTTAGTAAGGGATTTTTCATAATTCCTAAGGTCCTAAGGCCTAAAATACATCGTTTTAAGTTATGAATGATGTCTTTTAAGAGGGTTAAGTTCATTTTAGGCCATTTTCATTCATGCATGCAAAGATAGAAGGTTAGATGGGGTGAGCAAGCTTGTTCTTCTTCAAATTCTCTTCAATTCATCTTGGGCAACCAAAGAAGTGTAAAAATCAGCTATTATCAGGTATGTAGGGTTATGAATGGGTGAATCCTTTCACACCCATGCCCACTCCCTCCCTAAATCATAAATTTCCTATGTCTAATCTATAGGGTTTAACCCAATGCATGAAATTCCTAATTTCTCCACATGGGTATGATTTAAATATGTTTCTACTATTGAATTATGAATCATGGGAAAGTTTTATATTGTTTTCAATAAAAATAATGTTTCAAGTTTTATGAATTAAAAAGTCCATTGATGAGAAGTTCATGAAAGATGATATTTGTGATGAATGTATGATTATGATGAGATGTTATGATGAAAAGCATGTTTTCAAGCTACCCGTGTTTATAATCATGTTTTCGATGTGAATTGAGTGTTTTCAAGCATGTGAAAGTATTGGGCAATGCCCACCTGCTCAAGCATGATTTATGATTTCCCGAATTAAGTTTACCACATGGTTTTGGAGCGAAGACTCCCAATTATCTTTCAGCTTGTGGTATGGGTTGCATTAAAGCTTCTCATATGCATGATTTCAGATTTGAGATGGATTTGATTATTGATCTTCATCAATAGACGATGTTGAGCTTCGCTGAAAAATGATGAAAAGCATAGGAATGTTTTTGGGAGTAGTGTCTAGCACCGAGTAGGCTAAGGGTCGATTGCCCTATGCCTCAGAACTACGCGCCAATGTAGGTTTATTCTTATATATATTACTTAGGGACCTCCCTTGTGAGATATCCCCTGCCCTATTGGGCACGAGCTTGATATCGATCTCATGGTATCATCCCTAGCCCTGGAAAGGCTATGGACGGCTCTTCCCACTTGAGTGTGATAGTTGGGACCACGTAAGCTCTATCATGGTATGTTGGTTAAAAGATGAGTCTCCCATTGTTCCTTATGATTTTATTTATGCATGTTCATCATTCATGAGATTTATATATCTATATATGTTCTAAAGCAAGTTTGACTCAATGTGTAGTTTTACTCATGACTATCAGATTTTAGCTTTGAGTCAATCGATTTAGTTATGATGTTATGTTATGTTATGATGAGATCATGATTTTAGAAAGAATGCATGCAAGCCCTACTCTCAGATTTTAGTGTTTGTGTTTTACATTATGAATGTCTTTAAATGATTTCACTTATTTAAGAGGTTTTACTTACCTTGCATACTCGGTATATTCCACGTACTGACCGCATAGTCTATGTTGTATCTTTCATGATACAGGACCCGGCACTCAGACTCAGCCCCGTCAGTAGATAGTTTTAGAGTTAGCATCTTACGCTGGTTGGTGATTCCTCATCTCCCGAGGGCTATGCTTATTCAGATTTCTCTATGTACTTCCATTTTTAGCTTATTCGAGTTAGTTGGGGTCTTGTCCCATCAACTCATCATGTTTATAGGCTTTTCAGACAAAGAGGATGTATTCAGCTTCAGATAATGTATTTTGATGTTATGTTTATTTCAGACTTCCGCTAAGATTGTTATGTTGACTCTTTAGTTTTAGTAATTGTGTTAGATGTATGTTCATGCCATGGGTCAACTTGGAGTCTCTCGGGGCTTCTTGTCCCGTAATCTCAATCCGGGCCTCCGTTCGGGTCATGACATGGTTGAAGACTATGTGGAGGTATTTATGGATGATTTCTCTATTTTTAGTAACTCGTTTGTTATATGTTTGCAGAATTAGGATAAGGTCTTATCTAGGTGTGAAGATACAAACCTGGTACTGAATTTGGAGAAGTGCCACTTTTTAGTCAAGGAAGGTATTGTCCTTGGCCACAAAATGTCACAGAGAGGCTTGGAGGTTGATTGTGCCAAAGTAGAGGTTATTGAGAAGTTTCCACCGCTAGTGTCTGTAAAGGGTGTCCGCGGTTTCTTAGGACACGCTGGTTTCTATAGGCAGTTCATTTAGAATTTTTCAAAGATCTCCAAACCGATGTTCAGACTACTAGAAAAAGACATAAAGTTCAATTTTGGGGCAGAATATGTTAGAACATTTGAGGATTTAAAGAAGAAGCTAGTGGAAGCTCCTATTCTGATTGCTCCTGATTCGGAACTCCCGTTTGAGATGATGTGTGATGCCAGTGATGTGGTTGTGGGTGCAGTACTAGGGCAGAGGAGAGAAAAGATTTTTCACTCCACATACTATGCAAGAAAAACTCTGGATGTTTCCTAGGCTAATTATACAGTCACAAAGAAGGAGATTCTGGCATTGGTGTATGCATTCTATAAGTTCAAGTCCTATCTTATTGGAATAAAAGTGGTGGTGCACAAGGATCATGCTGCAATCTGATACTTATTCAATAAGAAGGATGCCAATCCTAGGTTGATTAGGTGGATATTATTGTTGCAGGAGTTTGACTTGGAAATCCGAAACAGGAAGGGCAGTGAAAATCATGTAGCAAACCATATGTCACGATTAGAGGACAGGTCGCATGGGAGTGATGATGGGCGTATCAGAGAAGAGTTCCCTAATAAACATCTCTTAGCACTAAGTGTNAGTGTGGCTAAACTCCTATGGTACACGACATAGTGAAGCTGATTGTAAGTGGAGTGTACCCACTAGAGGCAACTGCTCAACAAAGAAAGAAGCTAAAGTATGAGTCCCGATTTTACATATGGGATGAACCGTATTTATTCAAGAAGGGCCTAGATCAAGCGATGAGATGGTGCATTCCAGAAAGTCAGGTGACACAAGTACTGAGAAGTTGTCATTCTTCACTATATGGAAGTCATCGTGGAAGAGAGCATACTGCTCATAAGGTTCTCCAATCAGGTTTCTTTTGGACAACTTTGTTTAAGGATGCAACGATATATGTCAAGGCATGTGATCAATGCTAGAGGATGGGCACAACCAATAGCAAACATGAGATGCCTCTGCACAACATCTTGGAAGTTGAGGTATTCGACGTTTGGGGGATAGATTTCATGGGGCCATTTCCACCATCGTTTGGTAATCTATACATTCTAGTAGCGGTGCACTACGTCTCCAAATGGGTTGAGGCTGCAGCTTTTCCCACTAATTATGCTAAGGTAGTGGCCAAATTTGTGAAGAAGCGTATCTTTTCTAGGTTTAGAACCCCACTATCTATTATCAGCATTGGAGGTTCACACTTTGTAAATAACTGGTTCCGAAACCTATTGGCCAAGTATGGTGTCCGGCATAAGGTTGCCACAGCATACCACCCTCAGACTAGCGGACAAGTTGAAGTGTCAAACAGGGAAGTCAAGCAGATTCTATTGAAAACAGCGAATGCTCAACGCAAGGACTGGGCAAGCAAATTAGATGATGCTTCGTGGGTGTGCAGGACTGCCTATAAGACGCCAATTGGGACTTCACCTTATTGGTTGGTCTATGGGAAGGTCTGCCACTTGCTTGTGGAGCTTGAGCATCAGGCATATTGTTTAATGAGAAAGTTGAACATGGATGTTGATTTAGCTGGGAAAAAGTGACTGTTGCAACTACATGAGCTTGAAGAATTCTTGTGGCATGCCTATGAAAATGTGTATTTGTACAAAGAGAAGACCAAGAGATGGCATGACAAGCAAATAGTGCCTAGAGTCTTCGATCCAGGGCAGATGGTGTTACTATTCAACTTCCGGTTGAAGTTTCTTCCAGGGAAGTTGAGGTCCAAGTGGTCTGGACCATTTGAGTTTTCTCGGATGACCCTATACGGGGCAATTTAATTGTGGCAAGAAGATAAAAGTGCCACATTTTTTGTGAATGGTCAAAGGTGCAATCATTATTGGGGTGAGGGCGTTAATCGAGAGAAGATGTCTATCACTCTATCTGACAAATGAGTGAGAGTTGGGTCATGTCGTGATGGTAAATCAAGCACTGCACGGGAGGCAACCTGTGATTGTAATGTAATAGTTAGGAATTACGTATAAAAAAGAGAGAGAGAGAGTCATGGCATGACCAAAAATACGGCGTTGGGTGGAGGCAACCCATCATTTTCTAACTTATTTGTGTACTTGGATGCACTACAGGATGGGGGAAGCATAGAAAATAAATTAGGGATAAAAACGCATTGTCAAAGTGCAAGAATCATCCCGAAGGCGCCAGGTAAGTGCAAGTCAAAAAGGACCTCATCAAGTGAGCCTCCAAGTTGTCCTCGTGTCACGAAATTCAGAGTCCATGTCATGCTCCATGACACGGATCTATGTAAAAAGACCAACGCTGCTAAACAGTGAAGGTGTGCGATAGGGGCATGTCACGGAGTTGTATCACCAAGATTGGCTCCGTGACATGGTAAGGAATATTTTTGCAGGGTTTCATTAAAATATTGGGTCGACCCACCACAAATTCCCCCTTTCTAATTCCCATTCCCATATTTCTGCCCTAAACCCCCCTCAACCCCGCAACATTTTCCCTAAATTCCCTTACCCTATCCAAATTTCAGACCACCTTGTATGTGCCATGCCACCAGGTCTTCAAATTCTTCTTCTCTATTCTCATGCATGAGCTTCACAGGTAAGATTCCGTTGTGTCATCTCTTTTCTCGTTTGACCTTATTGCTTGAACATGTGATTATGAAGAAGTACTTAAATATTCGTGTTGAACTTGATAGAATCATGATGTTAAGTGAGCAACTTTGTTAATATTTGATTATCTGTGATTCTTGCATTTCCTTTACCAATGATTGTTTGTGGCTTACTAAGAACCAAAATGGGTGGGAATTCGTAATAGGTGGATTGAAGAAGGAAATTGAGAAATTCATGCTGGTGTTTGAAATTAGTGTTGTTAAAATTGCTAAGCATGCACGTTTTATTTTGTGAATATTTGAAATATGGGCTGTGGGAACAAATGAAAATAATGTTTAATGGGGGTACACTTGGGATAGATATAACTTGGACAAAAAATTTCATTTCTAGGATGTTATTATCTATCTCTTTATGTGTTTGATTATGCTTATCCCCTTGTGAATATGCTCCATTATTCCAACATTGTGTTCGCATGAATAGATTGTTGAGTGGGGTTGTCGGCTGAAAAAGTAGAGAAATTAAGGAGAAGATGAAACATTCCTGATTACAAGTTCACAATTGTTTGAAGTCTTAGTAAAGCAATATGAATTTCATATAGTGCTAGTGTCGTGATTCTAAGTTTCATAATTGTATGAAGTCTGAGTAATATAATATGAATGCCAAGTTGAATATCATAGGAAAATTGCCTGAAGTGCTAACTGATGTATATCATTGTGGTTGTTTAAACTTGTCATATTGCTAGAGGTGCGTCATTGTGGGGAAAATACTAGTCAATGTGGTTTGAAAAGGGGGAAGTCTGAGTACCTCGAAAGTTATGACTAGTGAACCCACACCAGCAACTAAGTGTGGGGTGACCACCAAAGCCCTGACTTAGTGTTGGCTAGCCATGTTAAATGCCTACAAATTTGGTCTCTTTGTTTTATTTGAACAGGTACAATGTCTTCTCAGCAAGACAAAGTAAAAGTTGCTTCGTACTTCGCCGGAGGCCTCAAGAGAATCATATCAGCTGCAGCTGTGCCAACAGCCCCACCAGTTCCCAAGGGCCAGAGAAGGAGTATGGTACCCATTGGGTGGTTGAGGAAAGAAAAAAATGGTATGTCAAGATAAGGAGTCCAGATACTTCTCGGAGGAGAGGATTGACCGGGAGAGTTTGCTGCAAGAATTTCCCAACATAGTGCAGCGAATACATACCTTGGGCATGGACTTTATCTTTAATGAGCCTAGGGAATGCATTTTTCACATGGTGCGGCAGTTTTATGCGCATTGGGACCCAACTCTTCACAGACATTCTGTGAAGATCTAGGGTCAAGTATTCCGATTCGAGGAACATCACCTCAATGCTATCTTGGGTACTCCATATATAGACCCACATCCTCTTCGACAACTCAATATTACTCCTCCATATGCTGAGATTCACCATGTACTTTGTGGGAAGCGCTCTACTGCTAGATGGATCCACCACAAGGACAAAGGATACCACCAGACCTTGCCCTATGGCCAGATGAACAGAGAGGCACGAGTCCGGCTCAAGATTGTGTGCATCTGCTTCATCCTAGGGGTGCACATGACAGATGTCACCAAAGACAGAATTTTCTTGGTCTATGCATTAATGACTAACATGGAGATCAATGTTGGTGATGTGATCAAGTAGGCCAAGAAGAAGGCTCAAGTGCACTTGGGATATATATATATATATATGGCTTTGCGGGATTAATCACCACATTTCTGAGGGGCCATGACATTGAGGAGGAAGCTTTAGATTATAAGCCACAAATTGACCGAGGCTTAATAGATGTGACCTAAACAAAGGCTCCTGATACTACATATGGGTCTATACTCACATTAGCTGAGCCACTTGCTCGCGATGATTCTTATGCTGCCAGGATGTTTGGGCTGCAGATGTTGTAGTTGCGTATTGGGGGAAGACCAGCGACCGAAGAAGAGCTGCGACAGGTTGACATTGAGTATCTGCTCAATGCCCACGCCATGACTATGTGCAGGACAGGGCCAGCCTTTGTAGAGCCCTTGGATGATGATGTGCCGACGGATGAGGAGCGACGTCAAGAGGACTCCGACATCGAGTTGGATGATGATGAGGCTTTTGACTCTAACCTTGGCGATGAGGCACTTGCCCCAGATGAGGAGGATGATATAGTTGTTTGATCAGGGAGTTTTCACCACCCTAACTTTACTTTCTTATATTGTTTTTTGCAAGCACTCGGGATAGTGCTCATTCTAAGTGTGGAGTGGTCATTTTGTGTGTGTCTATGGGATAAAATATGGTTTGTAATGAATGATAACAAATAGACAATGTGGCATGTAATTTGTAGCTAGGAACAAGACTTGGTACTTGGCATGTAATAACTAGTACATTATTTATTTATGTTCCTATGATGTTGCTTGTAATAATTTTTAAAAAAATTTTGGGTTTCTCGACTTTTGTTTTTGGGGCTTTTTTCGAAAATAGTCCCTTTGAACTGAGTAGATTTTTTTTTAGTCATAGTTAGAGACTGTTCTCTATGATTAATGGATGACGACCGTCTTAAGGAAAATTAGTTGTATTTAGAGAATAAAACCATCGTTAATGAGCTAGAGTACTTCACTTGGTTAAATGCTTGACTTCATGGGATATTCATTCGAAAAAGCAAATAGCAATGAGAATAATAGTAGGATCACATAAGGCCTTGGTGTTTAACTCTAAACTGTAAAATCATAGGCTTAATTGTGCTTGTCACTCAATGTGGATGTAATAGTAAAAGAGGTCTAGGCTGACCAATAAAAGAGGTCTAGGCTGACCAAGTTTGAACCTCGGTGCCATAATAGTGAGAACTTGTTATATTTCTTGCTAACTAGCATCTAGAATTTGCCTTGTGTGTACGAAAAACTGAAATTGGCATTAAACTTATCGGATATGATTAAGGCACTTCTTTGTGAACCTAAATTGCTTCCCCGTACCACTCCTTGTGCCTTACACTGATGTTATCGCAAATGAACCCTGCTTGAGCCTTTAAGTCTATTCTTTAGAACAATTGCACTAATTAGCCTTATCCTATTTGTTCAAATGACCTCAATGTTAATTTGATCCAAATAGTCCCTATTGCACTTTATTGAGAAAGTAGGTCAAATAAAATGATCAAAGAAAAGGGTAAATAGTAAGGTGGGAAAAGGATTAGCGTGTGTACTCAAATTGTTGGTCAAGAGCTAAATATTGTGAAAAGAAAATTGATATATGTGAGTCTAAGCCATGGGTACACACTCATCACATCACGGATGATGATAATTAAGTGAGGGAAAACAAATTTGAAGGGTAAGAAATGAAGTGTTAAAGAAGTGGAGTGCTAAAAAGGGAAATATGTAATTGTCTTAAAGTGCAAAGGGATAAGAGTCAGTTTGAACCAAATAATCTTACCCGTTACTTAGCCGACATTACAACCATGAAAAGCCGTTTTGATCTTACAAGTTGATGTCATGCTTGGTTGAATAGTACACTACAGGCAAACTTATGGTATGTCAGGTATGCTTGAAATAATCTTTGGAGCGTGAGTGAATCATTTGCTAGAATGTGCTTAATTGTGGACATATTGGTCTCATGATGGTAGGGACATTGTATAAAAGTGACGGCATATAAGAGGAAGAATTTGGTGAAGTTGATGACCTCGCTACTATAATGTAACCATGTTGGCCAGATTTTTGATTGAAAAGTTAATCATTAGGGAATGTGTTTCCTCTTATGAATGTTGTGAGTGAAGATCATGCTTGATTAAATGAATTGTATGCCAGAATCAAAGCGTTTAGTATAGTTGGGTGTGAGTGATCTTGTTACACCCCGTAAGATTCCCGACACATAGATGGCCTATTCGCGTGTTGGTGAAGAGTATTTGAAAGCAATACATGCTAGAAAAAGGCCCGGGAAAAGACTGGACGAGAAACCTGTCGAACCATCGCGGAAGGAGTCGGGGCAGAGCCCCTCCGCGATGGCAGCGTGTCACGGAGGTGGGGCCTCTGCGTTGGCTCCGTGACACGTT
>JACEIK010003712.1:57692-71460 GCA_018107945.1 Datura stramonium | reverse complement strand
TTAATTAAAGTCATGCATGTGCTGCAATAGGAAAGAACCTCTCCTTTATTGTTAAATAAATAATTAGATTAATTCTAATAGGTCCCTAACTTTAGTAAGCCAATTATTAATTAACATGCATCATATACTATGTATTATGTACAAACGGACGCATTAAAAATGGAGCAAGTAAGATGTCTAACCTAATTACAATTTTCTCTCTTTGGATGACCGGCCAGACAGTCATTGTTTCCGGGTTGAACTCGGAGGCCATTCTTCAATCCACAATCGGCGGACCTCCTCCTGCAACGGCGGTGGAGAATGGCCACACCAAAAAAGTTGTTTCTTTCAAGAGATGCTCTTCAGGATTTCATGGTTTCAATCATCACCCAAAAATTACAAGATGAAAAGCAGCCCTTTAATGTGCTAGATTTGGGAGAAGTTGTCTCCCTTATGGATCAATGGAAGGCCGGTTTATCAAAAATTCTGTCCGTTTTATGCAGTTAAGTGTAACACCGAACCTTCATTTCTCTCCATGTTGTCTGCTATGGGTTTCAATTTTGATTGTGCTAGCAATGCTGAAATTGAGTATGTTTTGTCCCTTGGTATCTCACCGGACCCTATCGTTTTCGCCAATCCATGTAAGCTGGAATCCAACATAATTTTCACTGCAAAAGTTGGGGTTAATCTCATGACCTTTGATTCCGAGGAAGAGGTTTACAAGATCCGTAAGCATCACCTGAAATGCGAGCTCTTGCTCCGAATCAAACCCATGGACGACAGCAGTGCGAGATGTCCTATGAGACCCAAATACAACGCATTGCCTGAAGAAGTCGAGCCCCTACTCCGGACTGCTCAAGCTGCAGGCTAACCGTCTCCGGTGTTTCTTTCCACATCGGCAACGAAGACGTCGATTCCAAAGCTTATTTAGGAGCCATAGTTGCGGCGAAGGGAGTTTTTGCAACAACGGCTCGATTCGGTATGTCCAAAATGACGGTGTTAGACATCGACGATGGATTTACCTCCAACCACCAATTCACCACAGCCTCTGCTGCCGAATAAATACTCCCCAAACCACCACCTTCAAATGACGTGTATTTCAGTAATTTTGTGAGCAATAAATTTGGAAAGTAATTAATAATAAATTACTCCAATTTAATCATATTAATTATAAAGGGGTGTGCTATTGAGGAAATGAGCAGTATAGAGGAGTAATGAAGCAAATTAAATTATTTAATTAGATAACATTAAATGACAAAATAATTAATTAAATAAAATAATTTTAAAAAGAAAAAAATAGTCAAAAAAACTAGAAAAAAGAAAAATAGGAATGAAGGTCTTAGAAGCATGTCATGTCAGCATGATTCTAACCTCCTTATATATATATATAGAGAGATTTGACAAAATAAAAAAATACTTTAAATAAATTTAAAAAACTTAAAACAAGTCAATATCAATAAGTTCGCAACCTTAAAACTTTTTGGCTTAAATCTATTTTTGTTTGATTAACAATTATATTTTTACCCCTTACAAATTTTTCTAATTTCAACATTACCCTCACTGTTAAAAGTCATATACTACCTTCCTTCCTAATTCTTTATTCTTCTCCATAGCAGTTCTTATCTCTCTTTCCCTTTTCTCTGTGTCACATCAATTTTTACTGTTTTTGCTTATTTAAACAAATGATTGAAGTACTTTTCAAGTAAAAAGTTACTAGTACGAATGGGTTTGAGTTCTCTCTCGGTGCACGCTATGCCAGATTGCTAACGTGAACCAATCACCATGGCTCGCCAAAAACGGTAGGCCAATCCAAAAGGGTTTACTACTATGAAACCAACAACTAGAGTACTAGTACAGAATAAATCGATTTCGGGTACTAGTGGCTCAACTATTCACTGAACCCAAGGAGGTCACGGTAGAGCAGGTCGCTAAGATAGAACCCACTATTGGTGCCAGGAAGCTTGAGTTTAGAAATGGGAAGGTACTTTGATTGGGTATGTCATTGATGGTGCTCCAAGCTTCAAAGATGTGCCTAAATTTATTTATGGGTTCTAGAATTTTATTGTTACACCTCTATGTCTATGCATGATGATAGTTAATTCATATTCAAGTTTGAGTCCGCTGACAAAGAGCTCTAATACTAGAGATGGGACTTTTTACATTCAACGACTGACTTATGGTCAAACTCCAAAATTTGGGGAGGCATGATTGACACTCTATGCCGCACTTGATTGAGCATACTCTACCACTATATCAAGCTACAACAAGCTAGAACTAACGAGGCTTGGAATGAAAAATAAGAAATAAAGTAACAACCAGACACATACATAGCAACAAACTACTATATCATTGGGGACACTGAGGCCGCACACAACCAAAAGATATATATAAGGACCAATAAGGCCTAGTAAAGCACTACATCCCAATAGGTACCGTCTACGAGCCTCTAAGGACTTCAACAAGGTTATACTAATTGAGATAGGCCCCGACCTATCCAATATGTATACAAAATTCTCAAAAGGCATCTCTAAACAAGCTAGAGCTTACCACAAGCACTTGGGACTCAGTCAACCTTCGAGACCTCAATCAACCTGGCGGTCAAGATCTGCAGGCATGAATGCAGCGTCCCGACTAGGTCGTCAGTATAACAATGTACCGAGTATGTAAGCATAACAAAAGTATCAAGAAAAAGACCAGGAAGATATGGCAACAACCTAATAAAAGTACTAACCGACAATATCACAAGACTGAGATTTCCAAAGTTAAACAACGGGCATAAATCTAGGTGAACAAAGGTATAGCCAATACAATCACATGAACAACATCCATAATTAATAATATAAAATCACATCAACGTTTCCTTGATGGAATAACCATGTCAGGACCCGAACGTAGGCCCGGATCGCAATACGGAACAAGGAGCCCTGAGAGACTCCCAGTCGACCCATGGCATGAACATACATCTAACTCAATCAAATAAAGCGGAAGACTTAATATAATAAGCATAGAGGAAGTTTAGCATAACATAACATCGAAAGCAAAATCCAAATAATACATGATGAGTTGATTACTACATACTTTCTGAAAGCCTCTACATAACTGATGGGTTGATGGGACAACACCCCCAAGTAACCCGACAAGTCTGAAAATTGAAAGAAACATCAATATCTGAAAGCAAATAATCCTCGGAAGATGAGGACTCATCACTAAGCTGGATGCTAACTCTGGAACTGATTAAGGAC
Source organism: Datura stramonium (assembly GCA_018107945.1). Taxonomy (NCBI): domain Eukaryota; kingdom Viridiplantae; phylum Streptophyta; class Magnoliopsida; order Solanales; family Solanaceae; genus Datura; species Datura stramonium. The sequence continues at coordinate 68,239 of JACEIK010003712.1, read as the reverse complement.
GAGACTGAGTCTGAGTGCCGGAGCTTGTATCATAAAACGATAAAACATAGAGTATGTAGTCAGTACGTGAAATATACCGAATATGCAAAGTAGGTAAACAGACATTTAAAATACATAAAAATTCATAAGAGTAGGACAACATGCTCATAACATGAAATATCATAATGTAACATAAGGCTCAAGGTTTTCAAAATATTCATAAATCAATCATAATCATAATAATAGGGGAAAAGCTTCATTAAACGTGACTTGAGCCAAAATAATATGAACATAACCATGCATAAATCATGAGGAATAATGGGAGGACACTTCATAACCGACACCATCATGGTAGAGCCTTACATGATGCCCCAACTATCTCACTCAAGTGGGCAGAGTTGTCCCAGGCTTGCCAGGCAAGGGACGTGTAGTATGTGATATCACAAAAAAGGGGATACATTAACATTGTAATATATCAATATGAACCTATGGTGGCACGTAGTTATGAGATACCGGTGTAGTCCTTTGAATGCTGGGCTACTCAATGCTAGACACTGCTCCCAAAAACATACACATTAGGCCCTATATAAATCATAAACATCATTCATGAGATTCATGGCCAAATAAACATTAACATCGTTGATCCCCATTTAGATACATGTTTAGCCATAAGTCAAGGGCCCATGAATCGGCCAACGTCATAAACCGATCAATCATGAAGTCCATATATACTTGTAAAACATGTATATACTTAGTAATCATAAATTCATGATGAGCATTTGAATAAATCCATATTATAAATCATAAATCATGATGGGTTAAAGAACATCAAAATCAAGGTAAAATCATAATTCAATTTATCATGGAACACGCATGATTGAGCATAGTTTTATAGAAATTCAAATCAATAAGTTTATAATCGAATTAGTTAAAAAATCTGCCCATGATTCGTAAAAATATGATGTGATACATGAGAGATATTAACCTATATATATATCATTAGGATTTAATAAGAATTTGGGATAAAACCCCATAAGATTTTCAAATAGAATTTCATGAATTAGGAGAGATAGGGCACGGGTGTGAACAAATTAACCCACTCATAACCCTACATACCTGAGAGACTTGGATTCTACCACTCCCTTACTTGCCCAAGAGGAATTGAAGAACAATTGATGAAGAACCTTGGTGTTTTATACTTGATCACCCTCTATACTCTTGAACTTTGCATACATGAGTTTTGAATAGGCTAGAATGACTTAACCTATCTTAATACATCCTGAAAATAGCTTAAAACAACGTAGTATAGGACCCTAGGTCTTAGGAATGATGATAATACCCTTAATAAATTCACAGTTAAAAACTGACTGCCAGTCTCAACGAGGGACTAGAAGAGTCATTACCCAAGACCACGACTCGTGGCATCAGTCGTCGAGTGCACTGTCTAATAATTCATCTGGGGCTCGACACGGGGAACCCTACGAGTTGTTACTGGTGACATGACTCGTGGTCACCACTCGTCATCCTCACTTCCCAAATTCTCCAACCATAAGCAACCGGCTGACCACGACCCATCCCACGAATCGTGGTGTCTGACCACAACCCATGTTGACCAACCGTAGGGTACACTGCCACTCAAACTTCTCCTATCAATTTCCCTTGGCCACGACTGACTCCACGAGTCGTGGTCAAGCCTGTGGTGTCTTCAAAACACCAATTCCAGAACTTAAGCAAGCTCCTCACCACGAGTCACCTAACGACTTATGGTCACCCCCGCGGGTCATAGAACGACTCGTTCTGTGACTTGGTGCAGATTTTTTCATTTTCTTTGTTTCAACTCCCGAGTCTGATCTTAGGACTTCTGAAGCATTACAAAATGTCTCGGCCTTATAGGTAACCAAATTTGCATGTATGACCCCGTCGAAAATCATCACGGCCTTATAGGACTTCACAAGTCAGGGCTTAGTCTAGCCGGAAATAGTCGTCTGGGACTTAAAGAGCATCATAAAGCCCACCATGGCTTCACACAGTATAATCGACCAACAACATATCATAACATCTAACACATAAGCACAAATATTCACCTCCTACTCAATAAACCAAGGCTTAAAACACCGCTTACCATTTGCCTTTTGGACGTATTTCGACCCACCTAAGAACCCCTTGGGCACACAAGTCTAAGGCCCTCAAACGAGCTAAAACGAATCAAATACCTCAACCAAATCGTAGGGCATAGGGGACAGACACTGAGGTGGTCCCAAATATAACCTATGGTGGCACGTAGTTCTGAGATTCAAGGCGTAACCTAGGTCCTGAACCTACTCGGTGTTAAGTACTACTCCCAAAACATGCAATGTGCTCATAAAATTCGTACATGACATGCATGGCTAGTTAAATCATGATATTCATAACATTCTTGAAAATTCGTAATACTAGCCATGGAATTGGGCCCGTGGTTTGGCCAAAATCATAGTTCATAAATCATACGCGGCATGTGGCCATTTCCCATAATTTCCATCATACTCGAAATGCCTAAATTTATAATAAAGATGATCATAATAACATGAGTAATTGAAAACACACTTGAAATTCAAAAGTTCATTTCATGCTTGAGAAATAAACTTAACAATAAATTTAACTAAAAATCCCATGATTTGGGCACATGTGCTTTTAGGGATTAAATCATCAAATGTTGAATAAAAAAGGTGAGAACAACCCAATAATTCAAACCCATGATTTTTGACATACTACAACATGCTCATACCAATTTTTGAGGAAACATGCATTTGGGTTATGACCCTTCAAGAGTAGGTAACTTAAACATAGAATTAGGGAGAGATTGGGCATGGGTAGGGTCTAAATTACCCATTCAAAATCCCACATACCTGTAATTACTTGCTTCTTATCTCCCTTGAAAAAGCCCAGGTGGAAACTTGAAGAATTGAAGAATAACTCTTGAATCTCCTCCTACTCCCTTATCTTTTTCTTATAAATGCCAAATGTGACTTAGCATGAGTTTTTCCTCCTTAAAATATCCCATCCCGACCTCAAAACGACATAGTTTAGGTCTTAGGAGCGTAAGAAATAACAAGAAGCCCCATACTAATTCGCAGGAAATAACTAAAAGGTGACCTAAATGGGTGACCTGACGACTCGTCGGGACAGGCGAAGACTCGTCGGGTTGCCTATCAAGTGCACTGGACACTAGGTCGACTGGGCTTGTAACAGGTTACTCAACGACTCGTCCCTAGAGACCACGATTTATGGTCACCCTTCGTAAAGTACACTGCTTCATCCTTAGTTGAATTCCCCCAGCTTGCTCATGACCCACATCACGAGTCGTTGGGACCGACCACGACTAGCCATTCCTTGTCCGTTTATTCTTTCGCTCCATATCCTTTAGCTTTTCGGCCTTAATCTTCTGGGCATACACAATCAAGCTGGAGAGGTCCATATGTTTAATCAACATCGCTGTCCTGCACTCCTTGAGAACCAGATTCGACACCCTAATTACAAACTTCAATATGCGAGCCCTTGGCTTGGCTACCATCTCTAGAGCGTGCTTAGACAGCCTAGTAAACTCCAGAGCATACTCCTCCACGGTTCTATTGCACTGTCTCAAATTCATAAATTCCACCATTTTTTCCTCTCTTAGCTCCCAAGGGAAAAATCTATCCAAGAAAGCTATGTGGAACTCCCTCCACTCTACTGGTCCTGCTCCCGCTGGCCTCACCTCTTTCCATTGGTCATACTAGACCTGAGCTACCCCTTTTAGCTAGTTGGCAACCAAGTCAGCACTCTCAGAGGAGCTAACATCCATAATGCACGTAATCTTCCTAATCTTATCCACGAACTCTTGGTGATCCTCCCCTACTTTAGATCCATGAAAAGATGGAGGGTTCATATGGGTGAAGTCTCGCACCCTCGCAGCTGCTGCAAACCCATTCGTGTCTATCGAAACCACCTGTTGGTTCACCTGGTTGGTGAGAGTTTGGGCTAGCAGTTGAATGGACTCCCTGAATTTGGAGGTAGACACCGAATGATCTTGAAGAGCTGCTGGGGCTGCTGGGGCAGGTTTGTTGGCGTTACCGGCCCTTTTTCCAGTACCGTATCTGGGAGGCATGGTTCATTGAAATGAAATAGAGCACGAGTTAGAAGGACGTTTCCGGAATTGAACTTTAATGCACGATAATGAGTATGAACAAAATAGAGTCTTCCTAATAACATCTCGTAGCCTCCTCGTCGTAAGTGTGGCGCACTTCACACCTATGTAAAGGACTCTACTCGATAGGGCTTTCAGACATTTCGAGGATACTCTAAACCTAGTGCTCTGATACCAAGTTTTTCACACCCCGAGTGTACACCCTGGACGGGACACGGTACTTGAAGCCACAAGTGACCCCAAGTCAATCCCTGGTCTATCATACACTTGTATTTTGAGTAAAAAAAAAATAGCAGAATCTTTTAAATAATAGCTTAAAAGAATTTATGAAAATAAAGCTGAAAACATAAAGTTTAAGAACATCTGAAGTCTGAAATTAATTTTGTGTCTGAAAGCCGTCTAACTGATGAGTTGTTGGGACAAGCCCCCAGCTAACTCTAAGTCTAGCTAAAAATAGTGAATTAACTGAAAAAAATGAAATAAGGCCCTCGAATGATGAGGTCTCACACTTCAACTACTGAGGTGGAGAATCTGAACTGCGGCGACTAACAGTACTGAGTCTGAGAACCTGCAACTGTATCATGAAATTATACATCATAAAAGTATGCATCAGCACTTTGAATGTACTGAGTAGGTGAGAGAACACATAGTTTAATATAATTAACTAAACTGAAATGACATGCAATGACCAACTAATATACTGAACTGAACCACTGAAATAAACTAAAATGGTCAAGTTGACCCTGTCTTATGGTCATGGACATGCCCTAAGTCCGAAATTTCTATGTCTGAGATACTATGCTGAACTGAGCTACTTGTTCTGAAACTAGAATAGACTGACTGGTGGGAGAGTTTATAACCAACATATCACCACATGATCTAGACATGGAGTCCGATGTACACACCACATTGATAGGACCCAATATACCTTGCCAGGATATAAAGGCATGGACTGTGAGATCACTATCTGGGGCCATAAGGCCAATAAAATAACCTACAGTGGCAACGTGGTTTTGGGAACCTGGGTGTGCTAGAACCACGTGTCTCTCGGTGCTAAGTCCTACCTCCACTGGATAGATCTAACATGGCTACTACTACAAAGCTGGTAGCTCAAAGCTGGGGCCCAAGACTAAGTCAGGGATACTAATCTGGAAGTACCCTAAGAGTCTTATCGGACCGGATATGGAAACTGGTGTTCTAAGACTAGTCAGAGCCGCTTATCTAGAAGCGTCATAACCATCTAAAAAACCACTAAAATCTGATAACTGATATCTGATTCTAATACTTGATAACTGGGAGGCACCACTGACACCTCAAGAAACGACTATAGTAAAAGTGATCAGCTGACATTTCTATAAAACTCTAAGTGTTTTGAGTGTTGATCGAGACTCTAAAACTGAATATACCAAGATATTAACTTCTATTCACGTATCTATGCTAACCATTCATAAATCAAGTAACAATTGCCATATCAACAGGGCCTTTATGTTTGAGTCTAAATCATGCAAATTTTACCCGAATTTATGATCAAGATCAAGACTAAGGAAAGCAAACTGAATCGATAGAATTAGAGCATTAATTCCAGTTAGAAAATACTCATGTAAACTAAAGAAAATAATATAATTTATGGAATTCTTTAATAGATAAAAATACTATCATACGCATGTAAGAATTATAGTCATGGTTGCTTAACACTATTGAGGAAGTGCAGAAATTTCATAGTCCAAGAAAATCCCTAAATCATGATCTCTTGAAGTACTATAAAGCTACAGTTTGTTGGAAACCTTGGGACACAAGGGTGAAAGGATACCCGTGTTAAAAGTCCCACATACCTGGTGGAAGGATCTCTCTGAAGATCTTGAAGCTGCTGCACCTTGGAGCGGAACCCTAGTTCTTGAGCCTTGAGAGAAGAAGGGAGAAGAAGAACCTTATGGTGGTTGTGAGATGAGTGAGGGTTAGAAAGGGAAAAATACTTTAATTCATCCCAAAAGAAGCCCAAAAAGACCTAGTTTAAGTGTTAGAAGCATAAAAAATTACAAAAATACCCCTAAATAAAGTTCTCAAAAATCTGATTGTCTGGTGCTACGGGTCGTACCATGGCTCATGGTGGCTTCCTCTGGGTCATGGTATGCCATTCGTGGCTTCTGGGAGGCTTTAAAGGATTTTTGATACCCCTGGTATGAGTGCCTTGTACGATTTGTACCTTCATACCACGAGTCGTACCAAGACTCGTGGTAACAGGGCTGGTCCTTTCCACCAAACCTGACAGTGCTTTACTAAATTACCCATAACTTTTTACTCCGAACTTCGATTGATGTAAGGTTGGATGCATTGGAAAGAAGACTCAAAGAGATTTAATATTATATTCTGCATCACCCAAATACAATTTGTATAGTATGAGTTATGATCATTTAAAGTTGTCCCTTGTAAGAACTTTCATGAAAAACCTAATCGGTAGGAAGACACTCAACTCAAATTCATGCTAGAGGTTCCTTATAACCTTAACTTGCATCCAATGCACTTCTTACACCTAAGAATTAATGTTAACAACTTGATTCCTTAAATTCATCAGTTTCGAGTCTATCCACCAACCTAGAACAGTTCCAAACTTAGCCGAAAGTCAAAGGTGTACGACATCTCAATTCACGACTGAAATGAAGATTCGTACCATCATATTACGACTCGTACTGAGTCTTTGTAGCTACTGATCCTTCCTTACAAATTCTATGAACCTCCTATCTATGATCCTTCACTACGACTCGTACCACCTTAATACAGATCGTAGGATTTAATCGTGGTTTCCTTGCCTCTTCCTGCCAAACTCTCTAAATCATACCACAAAACCTTGGTATGACTTATATTTACTTGGTACGAGTCATGAGAGCCTGCCATGACTTCTAAATCAGATTTTGCTGAGATCTATAGAAGACACTATGAGTCCTTAGTATTACTCATACAATTCTCTTACGAGTCGTACTGAGGCTCGTTCTGAGGACATTTTTTCCAATTTCCTCTATATTATAAACTTTGAATCTAGGGTTTAGTCATAGGGATTTTTGGGGTGTTACAGTTGTGGGGTGGGAGAGAAGGAAGAAGGACAGTGTACTCAACGACTGGTGACCACGAGTCGTGGTCACCCCTGACGAGTCGTTAAGTGACCTCTTACAAGCCCAGGAGATTAGACAAGGTAGTGTACTTGACGAGCAGGGTGACGAGTCCTTGCCCTAGAGCATGAGTCGTCAGGTCGTCCGTTAGGACCACCTTACAGTTATTTCCTGCGAATTTAGTAAGGGTCATTTCATAATTCCTAAGTTCCTAAAGCCTTTACTATGTCATTTAAGGCTTGTTTTAGTTGTTTTAAGGAGGGGAAAAACCTATTCTTAGTTATTTCCTTCCATGCATGCAAACTTGAGAGGTTGAGGAGGTGATCTAGAGCAAGTCTTCAAGGTTCTCCTTCAAATCCTTCTTGGGAAATCAGAGAAGTGGTAGAATCAATCCCTCATTGGTATGTCGGGTTATGAGTGGGTGTTTCCATCCACACCCATACCCAATTTATATCTAAATATGAGAATTTCCTATGATCAAGTTATGGGGTCTTTACACAAATGCATGAATCTTCAATTTCTTTACATTGGTATGAATTGATTATGATTTTATTATCAAGTTGTGAAGCATGGGCTAATTTTATAATGATTTAAATTAAAATGATGTTTCTAGCCTTGTGAATGTTGAAGCCCATTGATGAGACGATCATCAAAAGTGAGATTTATGAAGTATATGTGATAATGACGAGATCTTATGATGGAAAACATGATTTGAAGATACCCTTGTTTATAATTATGTTTTCAATGAGAATGGAGCACTTCTAAGTATGATAAAGCTTTGGGAAATGCCCATATGTTAAGTTTAAATGATGATTTTCCTGAACTAAGCTTACCACATTGTTTTAGAGCGCAGACTCCAAAATCTTATATTCTAGCTTTTGGTATATTTTTAGTTAATTCTTCCTATACATATCTTACCACATGGTTTTGGAGTGAAGGCTCCCAAGTACATTTTCAACTTGTGGTATGTTTTGAACTAAAGCTTCTCATATGCATGATTTCGTATTTGAGATGTATTTGATCTTTGAGCTTCGTCAATAGACGATGTTGAGCTTCATTATATACGATTTATAGCATATGCATGTTTTTGGGAGAAGAGTCTAGCATTGAGCAGGCTAAAGGTCAATCACCCTATGCCCTAGAACAACGCGTCAATGGAGGTTGTTGCTATTATATTATTGGGACCACCTTTGTGAGCTATCCCCGACCATAACGGCCCATGAGCTTGATATGGATATCATGGTAGCATCCCTAGCCCTCACAAGGTTTTGGACGGCTCTACCCACTTGAATGTAATAGTCGGGACTACATAAACTCTATCGTGGTATGTCGGGTAAGTGACGAGTCTCCCATTTTCTATATTATTCAGATATGCATATTCATTACTCATGGTTATTATATACTCATGCATGTTCTAAAAGCAAGGTTTGACTCAATGAGAAGCTTTTCTATAGATCTCATATTTCATCTTTGAGTCAGTCTAGTCATTTTGATGTTATAAAGATATGTATTGTCATATTATGAAAAGATCATGATATTCATAAAGAATGAATGCAAGCCCTACTCTTAGTTTACTAGTGTTTATGTTTAATTAACGCATTATGTTTAAAAGGATTTTTTACTTTAGCGATTTTACTTACCTTGCATACTCGGTACATTCACGTACTGACCGTATACTTTCTATGATGTACTGTTTCATGATACAAGACTTGTCTCTTAGCTTCAGCCCCACTCTTAGATGGCTTACCGAAGTTAGCATCCGCTTATTGGTGAGTCCTCATCTTCCGAGGACTAGACTATCTGTCTGTTCTTTATGTACTTCAGTTTTTAGCTTGTTGAGTTAGTTGGGGTCATGTCCCATCAACTATTCATGTTTAGAGGCTATTCAGACATATGTATGTATTCAGCTTCAAATTTTATATTGTGATGTTATATTCAAGCTAGACTTCTGCTATGATTGAATTGTCGATTATTTAGTCTCCTGGTTGATTTAGATGTATGCTTATGGCATGGGTTGACTTGGGGTCTCTCGGGGATCCTTTTCCTGTGTCATTATCCGAGCCTCCATTCGGGTCATGACAGGTTGCCTCCCAAAAAGAGCCTTTCGTTAACTTCGTTGCTCAACGACTTCACCTTTCACCACTTTTCTTTCCACTTTGAGCTTTTGAAGCGCACCCCTAGTTTCTTCTTCATTCTTCTACTCCTCTTGAGGGATGGTGGTGTAAAAGCGAAGTACCAAGAAATGGATGTTGTCTTCTACAATTCTTGTTCCCTGAAGGAGGGATGTGCTCTGACCTTGTTGGCATGGCATACTCTATTATGAAGCCACCTTGATCTTCCTCCTCAACTTCCTCCATCGACTTGGTTTCCTCAGTCTCCATTTTGTCAGCTAAATTCAATGTTGAAAAATGATAGGAGGGCGGTTTAAGTCATTCCCCTCTCTTGCATGCTTCTTGCTTGACCCCCTTCTTCTCAAGTGAACTAGATTCCTTGGGCATGATTTGTTGAATGTCTTTTGGGGACCCTAGAGTCACTTCTTCAAATTTTGCATCTTGCATTTTCGCAAGGCCTGTTGGTTGGCAAAGCACCATGACTTCATCAAAGTTCACCTTAACTCCTTCTTCATCATCATGTCGAGCTTCCTCCCATGAGTCAAGAAGAGTTATGTCCCATTGTTCACTTCTTCTTGTTAGTCTTCTTAATATCTCCTCCGCTTCTTTGTTTAGAGAGCTATAGCTTCCTTCTTGAGGAGTTGACGATTCCCTAGGAATTAAGGGGTTTACATCCCTTTCCGCATTAGACTCCCGCTCCAAAAAGACTTGGAGCATGGCTTCCATATGCCCACCTGTATTGCATTTTACCTCGCATGCCATGGCTTTATTCCTATCAAACTTAGGAGCACAACTTCTATCATAGTCACTATAACGACAAGCGAACTCATTTGGGCATCCACCCCAATGTCTATCATGACCACCACATAAGGTGCATCTGCACCCATCATAGGAGAAAGAAGGTGCACTCATCTCTCTTTTAGGGGCATATTTGCAATCTCACCAATGGTATGGTCCTCCACAATAGGGACATGGGTCATTACGATATAGGTGAAAACTAACAAACCTTCTTTCGTTCCACAATGTCGTAGTAAAAATTCAAATAAAAAAACAAAAATAAAAGCAAAACAAGATTTTTGTCGAAATTATCGATATTTTTAAAATTTTCGTTGATTATTTTTATCATTGGGTTTCTTGGAGTTTGTTTTCGGTTCTTTTGCCGAGAAGAGTCCCATTGAACCGAAGTCGTAA
>JACEIK010003712.1:41622-57629 GCA_018107945.1 Datura stramonium | reverse complement strand
TTATTTTCAATTTTGGTTTGTTGGTTGTATCCCATGCATGTCGTTACTCTATGGCTACGAAATTCTTGTTGCGTGTTGTACATGATGTTTAAAATGCAAAAGAGATCATCCGCCCTGGCTTGATTAGCATTGAGTGTGCCATCTTGACCTAGACATAATCAGAGAGCGTGAGCATCAGGCTTAAGGGGTCAGAGCAGCAGACATGCAGATTCCAGCATCCCAACTTGTCGTAGGTGTGGTCGAGGGCACACAAGCCAGTGTTTGGCAGGTTCGTTGCATGTTTCGGGTGTGGGCAGCCCGGGCATATGCTTAGAGATTGTCTAGCTACGAGGCAGGATCATGTTTGGGGCCGAGGACCAGCTTCTAGTTCAGCAGCCTCTCCCCCACGCTCAGCACATCAGGGGGCACCTACTAGCACTGTTGGCGTTCAGTGCCAGAACAGATTCGATGCCTTAGCCACTCGTCAGGAGAAGGAGGCTTCACCAGATGTAGTCACCGTTATGTTGAAAGTTTTTCATGTTGATGTATATGCATTGATAGATCTGGGGTCTACCCTATCTTTTGTGACACCATATGTAGCCAGAAGCTTCGGAGTCAGTCCCAATGTCTTGTTAGAGCCCTTCTTAGTTTCTGCTCCAGTAGGTGACTGAGTTATAGCTGGACGGGTGTATAGAGGTTGCCCAGTCTCAATGCTTCATAAGGTTACCTCAACAGATTTGATAGAGTTAGACATGACCGATTTCGATATTATTCTCGGCATAGATTGGCTATTTTCATAGTATGCTTCAGTTAATTGTAGAACTCGGTCAGTAAAGCTCAGATTTCTAGGTGACCCAATATTAGAGTGGTAGGGTAGTTCGGTTGTGCCTATAGGTCTATTTATTTCCTACCTTAAGGCTTGGAAGATGATTTCTAAGGGTTTCATGTTCCATCTAGTTAGGGTTAAGGATGTCGAGTCTGAAACCCCGACTATCCAGTCAGTCCTAGTAGTACGTGAGTATCCAGAGGTCTTTCCTAATAATTTTCCAGGTGTCCCTCCCGAGTAGGAGATTGGTTTCAGTATTGACCTTCTTTCCGACAAGTAGCCTATATATATTCCTCTTTACAGAAAGGCTCCAGTCGAGCTAAAAGAGTTGAAGGATCAGTTGAAGGACCTATTAGATAAGGGCATTATTAGGCCGAGTAAGTCTCCATGGGGTGCACCAGTGTTATTCGTCCGTAAGAAGGATGGTTCGCTTCGGATCTGCATTGACTATCGGTAGTTAAACAAGGTCACCGTTAAGAACAGGTATCCTTTACCCAGGATCGATGATTTTTTTGACCATCTTCAGGGTGCCAAGTGTTTCTCCAAGATTGATCTCAGGTCCGGGTATCACCAGCTCAGGGTTCGGGAGAGTGACATCCCTAAAACCACTTTTAGGACTCTATATGGTTACCACGAATTTGTTGTTATGTCTTTGGGCTAACCAATCTCCCTGTAGCTTTTATGGATCTAATAAACAGGGTGTTCAAGGCATATTTGGACATGTTCGTGATTGCGTTCATTGATGACATCCTTATATACTCTCGGAGCGAGGAGGAGCATGTTGCTCACTTGAGAGTAGTGCTTCAGACCCTCTAGGATCGTCAGTTGTATGAAAAGTTCAGCAAGTGTGAGTTTTGGTTGGAATCCACGGCATTTTTGGGCCATGTGGTATCGAGTGATGGCATAAAGGTAGATTCTCAGAAAATTGAGGCAGTGAAAAATTGGCCTAGACGGATGAATCCTTCAGATATTCGGAGTTTCTTTGGTTTAGCTGGCTACTACTGGAGGTTTGTTGAGGGCTTCTCATCTATTGCAGCACCTTTGACCAAGTTAACTCAGAAGAACGTAAAGTTCCAATGGTCGGAGGCTTGTGAGAAGCTTCGAAGAGTTGAAGACTCGACTCACGTTAGCACCAGTGTTAACCCGACCTGAGGGTATCGATGGTTTTGTGGTGTATTGTGATGCTTCGGAATCGGAATCAGGTGCGTATTGATGCAGCGTGGGAAGGTAATAGCATATGCCTCAAGACAGTTGAAGGTCCATAAGAAGAATTACCCAACACATGATCTTGAGTTGGCTGGGGTGGTATTCGCATTGAAGATATGGCGACATTACTTGTATAAGGTCCATGTGGATGTGTTTACGAACCAAAAGAGCTTGCAATATGTGTTCATGCAGAAAGATCTCAATCTATGACACAGGAGGTGGTTGGAGCTACTCAAGGACTACATTATGAGTGTCCTTTACCACCCGGGTAAGGCTAATGTGGTAGCGCACATACTTAGTAGGATCTCTATGGAGAGTTTGTCCCATGTGGATGAGGGAAAGAGGGAGCTAGTAAGAGATGTCCATCGACTTGCAAGGTTAGGAGTTAGATTGGTTGACTCGACCGATGGCAGTGTTTTTGTGCAAAACGGATTAGAATCATCCTTGGTGACAGATGTGAAAGCTAGACAAGATGAGGATCCGATGTTGGTAAAGATGAAGGAAGCCGTTCAAATTCAGAAGGTGGAGGTTTTCTCCCAAGGGGGAGATAGTGTGTTGCGGTACCAGGGTCATCTATGTGTCCCAAATGCCGATGATTTGAGGAGTCGGTTGTTGCATGAGGCTCATGGATCAAGGTACTCTATTCATCGAGGTGCCACCAAGATGTATCATGACTTGCAGGAAATATACTGGTGGAATGGCATGAAGAAGGATAATGCAGAATTTGTAGCCAAGTGCCCGAATTGTCAGCAAGTAAAGGTCAAGCATCAAAGGCTGGGAGGCGTACTTCAGGATATTATCATTCCCACTTGGAAGTGGTATGAGATTAATATGGATTTCATTACAGGATTACCTCGTACTCACTGACATTATGGATCTATTTGGGTGGTGGTAGAAAGGTTGACAAGGCTGCACACTTTCTATCGGTCAAAACCATAGATTCAGTGGATGATTATGCAAAAATTTATATCCGAGAGTTGGTTCGATTATGTGGAGTTCCCTTGTCTATTATTTCAGACTGAGGTACTCAATTTACCTCTCAATTTTCGCGATCTTTTCAAAAAGGGCTTGGGACTCAGGTTAAACTCAGCACAACATTTTATCCGCAAACGGATGGTCAAGTGAGCGGACGATTCAAACTCTCTAAGACATGTTGAGAGCCTGCGTGATGTACTTTAAAGGTAGTTGGGATGATAACTTGCCCCTGATCGAGTTTGCTTACAATAACAGTTATCACTCCAGTATCCAAATGGCACCGTTTGAGGCTCTCTATGGGTGGAGATGTAGATCACCCATCGGATGATTTGAGGTTGGTGAGGCAGCTATGATGGGTCCAGATTCGGTTCATGAGGCTATGGTGAAGGTTCAGTTGATAAGGGATAGGCTGAAAACCACTGAGAGTCGTCAAAAGTCATATGTTGATGTGAGGAGGAGAGAGTTGGAGTTCGAGGTGGATGATTGGGTATTTCTGAAGGTATCTCCCATGAAGGGAGTCATGGGTTTTGGGAAGAAATGAAAACTCAGTCCCCGCTATGTTGGTCCCTACTGGATTATGAGGAGAGTTGGTAAGGTAGCGTATGAGTTGGACTTGCCCTCAGAGTTATCTTCCGTGCATCTTGTGCTTCATGTATTGCTTTTGAAGAAATGTTTGGGAGATCCATATTTAGTAGTTCCAGTGGACAGCATTGGTGTAAATGATAGCCTTATCTACGAGGAGGTTCCAGTGGAAATACTAGATCGACATGTTTGAAGGTTAAGGAACAAAGAAGTATCTTCATTTAAAGTATTATGGAGGAATCAACATGTTGAATCATCTGAAAGGCCATGCATTGGGCATTGTGCAACTTTCCTCTTAAATCTTAGACATACATCATGGAGAGGTTCACCATAATCTTTCTCAAAACTAGTGATCTCATCTCACAATTGTAACATCCAGCATGGGGGGAAAATATGTCAAGAAAAGCATCAAGCAACTCATTCAAAGAAGATATTGCCCCTATGAGAACTTCTTCAAGCCAAATTGCAGCCTTTCCTCTCAGGGAAAAAGGGAATAGCCTCAACCATATAGATTCTTAGCTAACATTTCTCATAGTCAAGGATTGGAAAACATCCACAAACATCTTTATATGTTGATTAGCATCCTCCCTCAAGGCCCCCGAATAAGCCCTTTATTTATAGGAGGTGAAGCATGATGCAAATGATAGGAAAGACTGCATTCCCCACCATTGGAGGTAGGCAAATGGCACCTCCCTCATCAACATGGTTCATCATGTCATCTATTCACATACCAAGACAACAAAATAATTATTACAACAAAACAATGTAAAAATAATAGGATGCAATACAAATATGAATCAACAAACAATGAATAGAAATTAATTTCCAATCCCCGACAATGGTGCCATTTTTGATAACATCCAAATAACTCTCCCATTAGGGAGGTAGCTACGATCGATGAAAAATAAATAACCAATAAGAGTCAGGGTCGAATCCCATAAGGATTGGGGCTAGATTCACCAAATGTTGTAAATTAGCTCACACAAGCATGCATCATGTCTAAGCATATAGTAAACTTTTGGTGGATTGGTTTCAACTAGTATCAAATGAAAATGTAATAACAAAATAGGGGGAAAATGATTGTTGCTAGCAATATGGGAGACTAGGAGTGTGCATTTGATAGGGCGTCGACTTCATAGGTATTAACTAAGAGTCTTAGATTCAATTAGCGCATGGATAGCCTTGGCTTTGGATTACACTCTAATTTTTTCAACCAAAAGAGTGTGTCTACTTTGAATTTTCTCAAACCCCAAAGAAAAAATCTATTAAACAACCAAACAATGCTTGAAGAAGGGTTTATACTATTTCTAGCTCTAACCCTTTATTGTAGTTTGAATTGGGTATAGACTATCTCTAGCTCCAATCCATAGATCAAAAACTCTAGATACTCATTACTGAAGTCTTACCAACTTCACTTTCCTTTTTCAAGCAAAATCAAAGTTAGAGAGCTCAATTAATGTTTGCAACCATTTATTATAAAATTATAACTCAAAGAAATCAATGGATCCATGCAATTAAATCTGATATAAGATGAATTAGTCAATACCCACTTATATCTAAACAACCATCATCCACGCACACCCCTAGAAGGGGAATTAGCTACTCATAATTAAAGGATGAGAAATTATACTAGCATGGAATTTCACAAAACCAATTATATTGAGCAATTAAGATCACTTTCAGCTTAGAATTACAACAATGGTGTTTTCTCAAAAAGAAGATGATGAAGAAAGTATGAAATTATACTATCTCTATCACTATCTCTCTTCTATAATATTCTCTATGATGTAATGTCATTCTCTCAATGTGTACTCTAAAAATGGGGTAAAAATCTGCATATATTTCTTGCATAAATCTCCAAAATGCCCTTGAAAGCTTCCTACGTAACTGCCTTTTGACGATTTTGCGCTTTGGAGAAATTTCAACTGACTTTCTTTGGCACCTGCATTTCACAGATGCCAACTTGCTGCATACAGGTGTAAATTAGGTCCAAGGAAGTCTTCTTTCAACTCTTTTTGTGTTGCACCTGTGAAACACATATGCCAACTTACTGCACGCAGGTGCAAAGCATGTCCAAGGCAGTCTTCTTTTAACTCTTTTTGCGTGGCACCTGTGGAACACAGGTTCTAACTTGTTGCACGCAGGTGCAAAGCATGTCCATGGCAAATTTATTTAAGTTCAAATCCTCCATTATCTTTGTTTTCAAGAAATACTTGGACATAAGAGAATAAAGGCATAAAATCCTTCCAAATTGAATTAAAATGAGGCAATAACTCATCCTTCTGAGCTAGATAAATTGGTAAATTACCAACTCATCAATCACCCTAGAAAGGCCAATGCAGTGGCTGATGCCCATAGCATTTTCCATGGGGAGTGTAGCTCATGTAGAGGACGAGAAGAATGAATTGGCTAGTGATGTACATAGGCTTGCTCACCTTGGGTTTACTTACGATTCAGCTGATGGTTGTGTTATTTTTCAAAATGGTTCAAAATCTTCATTGGTGGTAGAATTTAAGGCAAAGAAATATGAAGATCCTATCTTAGTTAAGTTAAAGGAAGCGGTTCAAAATTAGAAAATGGAAGTTTTTTCACAAGAGGGAGATAGAGTACTCTGATATCAGGGTCGATTATATGTTCTGAATATAGATGATTTGATAGAATGGATGTTGAGAGAGGCTCATATATCTCGATATTCTATCCACCCAGGTGCCACCAAGATGTTCCATGATCTATGGAAAGTCTATTGCTGGAATGACATGAAGAAGAAAATTGCATAATTTGTGGCTAAGCATCCGAATTGCCAACAAGTTAAGGTTGAGCACCAGAGATCGGGAGGTATGACACAGGATACCAGTATTCCTACTTGTAAGTGGGAAGAGATAAACATGGACTTCCTTACAGTTTGTCCTCATACACATCGGCAGCATGATTATATATGAATGATTGTAGACCGAATGACTAAGTCAACACATTTTCTGCCAGTTAAGACAATAGATTTAGCATAGGATTATGCTAGAATTTATATTCAGGAGTTAGTCATGTTGTATGGAGTTTCATTGTCCATTATCTCAGATTAGAGTACTTAGTTCACGTTGCAATTTAGAAGTCATTTCAAAAGGTCCTAGGTACTCAAGTTAAGCTTAACATAGCTTTTCAACCACAGAAAGATTGTCAAGCTAAGCGGACCATTCAGACTTTAGAGAATATGTTAAGAGCTTGTGTGATTGATTTCAAGGACAATAAGTATAATCACTTGCCTCTCATTGAGTTTGCCTATAATAACAGTTACCACTCTAGCATTCAGATAGCTCCGTTTGAGGCTCTTTATGGGTGGAGATGTAGATCACTTATTGGATGGTTTAATATAGGAGAGGCTACATTAATAGGGCCAGTTCAGTTCAGGAGGCTATGGAGAAAGTTCATCTCATTAGAGAAAGGCTAAAAATAGCTCAGAGTCGTCAAAAATCCTATGCAGATGTGAGAAGAAGAAAGGTTGAGTTTTTAGTTAATGATTGGGTATTTTTGAAGGCATCACCGATGAAAGGGGTGATGAGGTTTGGCAAGAAGGGGAAGCTCAGTCCGTGATATGTTGGTCCTTACAGGATTTTAAGGCGTGTTGGAAATGTGGCCTATAAGTTAGAGTTTCCCGCAAATTTGGCATCACGCATCCAATTTTCCATGTGTCATTATTGAAAAAGTCACTGGCGATCCAGCTCTAGTTGTACCTTTCTAGAGTATCGGGGTGAAGGATAACCTTACTTATGAGAAAGCTCCTATTGAGATTCTTGATCGTCTGGTTCCGTAGTTGAGAAACAAGGAGGTTGCTTCAGTGAGAGTCTTTTGGAGGAATCAACTTGTAGAAGGAGCTATGAGGAAAGCCAAAGCATATATGATGGCCAAGTACCCTCACATTTTCCCTCCCAGCTCAGTTTCAGCATGTGGTACTAGTTTCTTTCTTAGTACTCTATTCAGTTTTATGTCAGTTTCATGTCCTCTAGTTCCTTTCATGTCTTAGTATGCATGTATGATTCATGAATTTGATTCAGTCTATGTATCTCAGTTCGGAGTCAGTCACTACATCAGTATTCAGTCTATAGCTTTCAGTTTTGGGATTGTTACTCTTTACTATCTTTTTATCTTATTTAGCCTTAATTCTAGGATGAATGTTTCCAGGGATAGATAATGTAACAGCCCATAAGTCCCAAAGATCAGATCCTAGTCTTGGAATTGAAACCAGCAGAGAAATCTGAAATTTTTCACAAGACGAGTCATGGTACGACCCGTTAGATGGTACCACACGTCATAGTCAGGCTTATGATAGGTAGTATGAGTTTTCATGTTTCAAAGGTAATGACTCAAGTGAAAAGTCGTGGTAATAAGTGACAGGTCGTGGTATGAATTCGTGGGATAAGCTTGAGAGAATATGCAAAACGGATCCACTAACGACGAGTCACAGGATGACTCGTGGTAAGAAAGGACGAGTCATTGTAGGGGGGCATTGTATGAGGATCAGAGAGGTGATAAATCAGGATCAGATTATGATGGATGGTAACCATGAGTCTTGATGACAACCAATGACTCGTGAAGTGAGTCATGGTCACCGGCAGGCAGTTTTTAAGTTTGAAACTCCAGGTGTATTTTTGTAACTTTCTATGCTTTTAACTCCTAAACCGGGTAGTTTTGTGTTTTCTAAGAGCGGTATTAAGGGTTAAACTTAGCTAAACTCACATTCCTCTCCTAACACCATAGATTGAAGAACAAATTCCCTCAAGGCTCTCAAGTAATTAGGGTTCTTTTTCTTCTCAGTTTTCTTGGGTCTTAAGCTAGTGTCAAGAACTCTTCAAACCATGTATGTGGGTTTATGAATGGGGGATTTCTTCCACCCTCATGCCCAATCTCAAGTTCAATTTCATGATTTCAATTCCTTCAGGTCTCTAATTATGATTTTCATGAATTTCTAGGTTTAGATCCTTTTATGCAAAAACTCTATGATTTCTTGTGAAATTGATTCTAATTATGATTTATGACTATGATCACATGATTTCTATGAAAAACTCTCATGATTCTCTATTTTCAAGTTAGCGTGATTTACTTAAATATGGATAAATCTCATGAATGTCAAGCTTATCTATCATGGTTGTATTTCCAGCATTGTTTTCATGGCTGGTTCATGTTATTTTAAACTAGCCTATGAAAAACCCATGTTTCAAGTATGATTATGAGCATTATGTATATTTTGGCAGTAATATTCAACATCAAGTAGGCCAGGGTTCCAGCACCCCTAGGTCTCATAAACTACATGCTATAGTAGGTATGAAGGGGTCCTCGCTAGTAAAGAGTATCTCCCTTGCCCTAATAGGCTCATGAGTGATATTATTCCTTCATGGTTCTTACCTTTGGTAAGGTATGAACATACCTCCCAGCTAGGGTTACAAGCTAGGCTTAATGTATGCTCAGTTGGAGTATATCGGTTCTAAGAATATCCCACTGTTCCTTATACTTCATGTATCTTCATGCTCAGGATTTATGATATTATATTTTATAGTATATTTGGTGATTCCTCTCATCACCCAAGGACGTCAGTTCAATTTATATTTTCTTTTTATGTCATTTTAGTTATAGACATGGTAGAGCTAGTTGGCATCTTGTCCCATCTACTCATCTCATGTGTAGAGGCTTTTCAGACTATGTTGTGTACATATTCAGTCGTTTGACTTGTAGTCCCTGATTATACGCTTTATAATATCTCAAACTTCCGCTTATGCTATCTCTTATGATTTAATTCCATCCAATTGTAGGCCGATGCTTATTTTATGCATGTACCATGGGTTAGCTTAGAGTCATTCGTGGTTCAAGGTCCCGTGTTACGTCCGGGGTCTATGCTCGAGTTGTGACAATACCTATGAATTGACTACTTAGACCAGCCAAATCATAATGCTACAGAGCACCAAGCTACTTCTATAAATAGATCCTCAACCACACACCACAACATAATAACTTTTCGACAAAAAAAGGCGTACAATGACGTGCATGATAATATTATTACAAAATCAATTATAGAAATTTAAACACGAGAATCTGTAATTCCCCAAAAACCCAAAGGTCAGACCCGGGAGTTGAAACAGAGAAAATAGAATTTTCTACACTAGGTCACAGAATGAGTCATCTTGTGACCCGTGGAATAGGACACAAGTCGTGGAGTGACTCGTGGTGAAGGGTCCATACTTGGTTGAAAAATTGGGAAATTGAGTGACCACAGGTGTGACAATGAATCGTGGTCAACACCATAAGTCGTTAGGTGAGTCATGGTCAAGAATTGACTGAAAGTTGGAAAATTCGGGCAGTGCACTTAACGGGTCCTCACCAAGACTCGTTTGGGACACCATGAGTCGTGGTGTCGCCTGTGGTGACCCCCATGTGGTTTTCGGCAGTGAGGACTACTCGTGGTGACCACGAGTCATGGATACCGGTAATGAATCGTCAAGTATCCCGTGGTGACCCCTGAAGAGGAATTTTGGTTCAGTGGCAATGAAAGATGTCATAATTCGTTAGGTCTATTGACGACTCGTGAAGTCGGTCATTGGCAGGTTCGCAAATCTATTGAAAATTTCCAGTGCACATCACGATTTGGCACCACGAGTCGTCCCTGACCTCACGACTCTTGGAGTGCCTCGTGGGGACTGGCAGGGTCCTTTTTCCTGCGAATTTCCTAGGGAGTTTTACATAATTTCCTAAACTCTTAGTCTCCAAACTACGTCATTTTGGGTTTTAATCAGGGGTTTTAAAGGGGGTAACCAATGGTTTATTTCATTTCTCATATTGCCTCAAATTCAGTCAGATGTTTGTTAGTCTAGTCCTAGTCAATTATTAGCATATTCAGTATAATACAGAAATTTCAACTGATCAGTTTGACTATAGTTAATCCTTGAGGTGTCCATGATACCGCCCAATTATCAGTATTAGACTCAATATTATATTTTAGTGGTTCTCTAGGCGGTCATGACACTTTCAGATAAGTAGCTCTGACCAGCTTTAGGACCCTAGTTTCAGATTACAGTTTATTCTTTAGACAGTTACGACGCTTACAGATAAGCAGCTCTGACCAGTTTTAGAACGCCAGTACAGAATCCGATCTGATAAGACTCTTAGGGTACTTTCAGATAAGTACCCCTGATTAAGTCTTAGGCTCCAGTTTTGAGTTATAAACTCAGTAGTCAGTCTAGGACTATCCAGTGGGAGTAGGACGTAGCACCGAGCGGACCGGGGTTCCAGGGCACCCAGGTTCCCAGAACTACATTGCCAGCGTAGGATATATTTTATTGGCCTCAGGCCCCAGACTTGTGATCACTCAATCCATGCCTTTATACCTTAGCAAGGTGTATTGGGTCCTACCAATGGGGTATATACATCGGAATCTATGTCTAGCTCATGTGGTTATATGTCGGTTATAGACTCTCCCACTATTCAGTTCAGTTCAGTCTAATATTAGCTCAGATAGAATAGCTCCAGACTACTCAATTCAGATCAGTTCAGTACAGTACTTCAGATTAATATCTCAAATTTAGGGCATGTCTTTGACCATCAGACAGGGTTATTTTGACCATTTCAGCATATTCAGTTTCAGTATTTTAGTTGGTCATTGCATGTCTTTCCAGTTCAGTTGTTTTATTATCCATTTTATGGTTTCTCTCACTTACTCAGTACATTCAAAGTAATGACACATACCTTTTATGTTGTATCATTTTATGATATAGTTACAGGTTCTTAGTCCCAACACCGTTAGCAGATCTCGCTCAGAAGTTTTCCGTTGCATCATCAGTGAGTCCTCATCTTTCGAGGACAAGGATCATTTATTTTCATTCATATTTTCTTTTAGTTAGATTTAGAGTTAGTTGGGGGCTTGTCCCAACAACACATCAGATAGATGAATTTCAGGCAAAAACAGAGTTTTTAGATTTATAACTTTGTTTCAGTTGTATAAAACTTATGACTTAGCTCTTCTTCATATATGTTTTACGTTATTATTTTAAAGCTTCCGCTATGTTTTTACTCAGAATTCTAGTGTTACAATAGACCATGGGTTGAGTTGGGGTTACTTCTAACTCCAAGTACCGTGTCTTGTCCAGGGTATAAACTCAAGGCATGAGAAAACTTGGTATCAGATCACTAGGTTTAGAGCATCCTAGGATGTCTAAAAGTCGCGTCAAGTAGAGTGCTCTTCATGGGTGTGAAGCGTTCCACACTTATGATGAGGAGGCTACGAGATGTTATTAGGAAAACTCCCTTTTGTTCATACTCTTTATCGTGCATTGAAATTCAATTCCAGAATCGTTCTCCTAACTCGTGCTCTATTACGTTTTAGTGAAATTATGCCTCCATGATGTGGTAACAAAAGAAAGTCTGGTAATGCTCACCGACCTGCTCCACCAACTCCCAGTAGCCCCTCAGGATGACTCAGTGTCCTCCGCAGAGTTTAGGACGGCCATCCAGCTGCTCGCACAAACAGTAACTAATCAGGTGAACCAGTAGGTGGTTACGTTCAACAATAATGGGTCCACAGTAGCTGCCCGAGTTCGGGACATCACTCGAATGAACTCTCCAGTTTTTCATGAATCTATGGTGGGAGAGGAAACATAGGAGTTCGTGAATGAGATTAGAAAGATCACCCAAATTATGGGTGTCAACTCCTCAGAGAGTGCCGACCTAGCTGCCTACTTGCTGAAAGGGGTAGCCCAGATCTGGTATGCACAGTGGAAGGAGGGGAGACCAGCGGGAGCAGGATCGGTGGAATGGGAGGAGTTCACTACAGCCTTCCTAGACAGATTCTTCCCCCGAGAGCTCAGGGAGGCTAAAGCGATCAAATTCATTAATCTGAAACAAGGAAATTGGACGGTGGAAGAGTATGCACTAGAGTTCACAAGGTTGTCTAAATATTCTTCAAAGATGGTAACCGAGTCAAGGGCTCATATGCTAAAATTTGTTAATGGGGTGTCGAACTTGGTCCTCAAGGAGTGCAGGACTGTAATGCTTATTAAGGACATTGATCTCTTCAGTCTCATAGTTCATGCCCAGCAAATTGAGGCATAAATATTAAAAGACTTGGAGCGAGAGAACAAATGGGAAAGAACCGGACAGTTAGATTACGGCCATCAGAGATATGGCGGTAGTAGCTGCCCATAGCAGCAGTAGTAGAAGGCTCCAACACCTACTTCAGCCAGTGCCCCTACCTTCCGGTCCCGCAAGGATCGGAGGGGTGGAGCATCTGGCTCACAATCCCAGAGTCATAGTGCCAGCAACTGCTACAGCTACCCAACTTGCCCTAAGTATGGCAAGAACCATCCAGGAGAGTGTCTTCAGGGTCGAGAGGGTTGTTTTGGGTGTGGACAGCTTGATCATCGGCTTAGAGAATGCCCGTCAGCAGGAAGGGTGAGATCAAATTCCATCGATTTAGCAGCTCCAGCAGGCCAACACTTCAGGTATGGATGGCAGCTAGCGCCAAAACCATTTTTAAGCTTTATCCTCTCGTCAGGATCAGGAGATCTCACCTGATGTGGTTACGGGTATGTTACGCCTTTTTCATCTAGACGTGTATGCCCTACTAGATCCAGGAGCCATACTTTCGTTCATGAATCCCTATATAGCAGTCCAGTTCAATATCAGTATAGAAGTTCTCTTCGAACCATTCTCAGTCTCCACCCCAGTTGGCAAGGCAGTTAGAGCCAACAGGGTGTATAGAAGTTGCCCAATCTCAATCTTGAATAAGGTCATTCCAGCGGATATGGTAGAGTTAGACATGGTTGACTTTGACCTTATTCTTGGCATGGATTGGCTACATTTTGGTTATGCCTCAGTCGACTACAGAACTAGGGTCTTCAGGTTTCAGTTCCCTAATGAGCCAGCTTTAGAGTGGACTGGTAGTATTTCAGTGCCTAAGTTCAGTAAATGTGAATTTTGGTTAAATTCCGTGACTTTCCTTGGTCATGTGGTCTTGAGTGAGGGTATTCAAGTAGATCCTTAAAAGATAGCAGCGGTGAAATACTGGCCCAGACCTACCTCCCCAACTGAAATCAGAAGTTTCTTGGGTCTAGCCAGTTATTATCAAAATTTTGTGGAAGGATTTTCCTCCATTGCATCTCCTCTGAATAAGTTGACTCCAAAAAAGGTGAAATTTCAATGGTCAGATGCGTGTGAGAAGAGTTTCCAGGAGTTGAAGACTCGGCTCACTACCTCTTCAGTCTTGACCTTACTGGAAGGAACAAATGGGTTTGTAATGTATTGCGGCGCTTCTAGAGTTGGACTCGGTTACGTTCTGATGCAGTGGGGTAAGGTGATAGCTTACGCCTCCAGACAACTCAAGGTTCATGTGAAGAACTATCCGACTCATGATCTGAAGTTGGTAGCGGTGGTGTTTGCATTGAAAATATGGAGGCACTATCTTTACGGGGATCACGTGGATGTATTCACCAATCAGAAGAGCCTTCAGTATATGTTCAGTCAGAAAGATCTTAATCTTCGTCAGAGAAGATGGTTGGAGCTACTGAAGGACTATGACATGAGCGTGTTGTATCACCTGGGCAAACACAATGTGGTGGATGATGCCCTAAGCAAAGTGTCTATGGGGAGCATGGCTCATGTTGAAGAGGAAAAAAAGAACTGGCAAAGGATATCCACATATTAGCTCATATGGGAGTACAGTTGGTTGATATAGCTGAGGGCAGAGTAGTGGTGTAGAGTGGATCGGATTCCTCGTTGGTAGTTGAAGTTAAGTCAAGGAAGGATGATGATGCCATACTACTTAAATTGAAGGAGGCGGTTCTCAGAAAAGAAGTGGAGGCTTTCTCTCAAGGGGAGATGGTGTACTCCGTTACTAGGGTAGATTGTGTGTACCAGAAGTGGGTGATTTGAGACAACAGATATTGGTGAAAGCACACAGTTCGAGATATTCCATCCACCTAGGTTCTACTAAGATGTACTATGATTTACGGGATATTTACTGGTGGAAGAAACATCGAAAAATTTGTAGCTAAGTGCCCGAACTGCTAGCAGGTCAAAGTAGAACACCAGAGATCGGGAGGTATGACTCAGGATATCAGCATACCCACATGGAAGTGGGAAGAAGTAAATATGGATTTTATTATAGGTATACCTCGGACTCATTGACAGCATGATTCAATCTGGGTGATAGTAGACCGGATGACTAAGTCAGCACACTATCTCTCATTTAAAACTACAGACTCAGCTGAGAACTATGCTAGGTATTATATCCGGGAGTTAGTCAGACTTCATGGCGTTCCCTTGTCCATTATCTCAGATAGAGGTACCCAGTTCGCCTCTCACTTTTGGAAGTCTTTCCAGAAGGGACTCGGTACCCAAGTCAAGCTCAGCACAGCTTTTCAGTCGCAGACAGATGGACAAGCTGAGCGGACTATACAAACTTTGGAAGATATGCTGAGAGTGTGTGTGATTGATTTCAAGGGCAGTTGTGTTATACCTTGGGAACCCAAGGATCAGACCCGGAAGTCAAAATGGTGAAAAACAGAAATTACGCAGCAGGTCACAAGACGAACCATGAAGTGGCTCGTGAGGACTGACCACGAGTTGTGAGGTGACTCGTGGTCAAGAAGGGAGGTGGATTGATCTGGGGGTCACCACGGGCATGACCATGAGTCGAGATTAGGACACACGACTCGTGATCAGACCACACGACTCGTGAAGTCATGCGTGGCTTGGACTGTATGTTGGACAAGGAAAGTTGGGCAATATAGACAACGGATGGTGACCACGAGTCGTGGTAACCCACCATGATTCATGGTGTCCTCCGTGGGGTCCCAAGGTGAATTATGGCAGTGTACCTCACGACTCAAGGCTACGAGTCAAGGTCCCTGTCGACAAGTCGTCCAGTCCCTCATGGGGACTGACAGTCAGCAAAATTTTGCAATTTAAGTAAGGGCTTTTTCATAATTCCTATGTCCTAAGGTGCTACACTACATTGTTTTAACATAAAAAAGAGTGGTTTAAGAGGGAATAGGCTACCCAAAGTCCTCATTCATGCATGCAAAGGTTTGGGGAGGTGATAGAAGGGTGATCTATGTGATTTCAAAGTGTTCTTCCTCAATTTCCTCTTGGGCGATCTAGGAAAATTAAGAATCAGATATTCTCAAGTATGTAGGGTTCTCAATGGGTGATTTCTTCCACACCCATGCCCCTCCTCTACGATTTTTACAAAGATTTCAACAAAAATTCATGGGGTATGAATTTGATTTACTTAAAATCTAATGATTTGGTTATGGGTTTTGTGATTTTAAAATATTATCATAATCTATGGGTTTTAATCAACTTTTGTGATTTAAATTAAATATAATATTATTGATTTGGAAGTTCTATGTAATTGAGCCTAATTATGCATGCCCCATGATGAATCGATTTATGATATAATTAC
>JACEIK010003712.1:7915-25163 GCA_018107945.1 Datura stramonium | reverse complement strand
ATATGAGACATTACACCTTGAGAATTTTATCCCCCCCCCCGGGGGGGATGGAAACCCAGTGACTAAGTATGAGATGAGGTCCCATGAATATCCCATCATACTTTGATGATCTTACCTGATAAGACTGAGAGGATTCACAAGTTTGTAAAGGTGATGATCTTTTCTACTTATCCGGTAGTATATCAAACAGCAACTATCGAGGGTTCCTTCTAGGTAGTGGTTGATGCGGCGAAGGAGGTCGAGCTTATAAGGTGATATAAGTTTGGTGATTTTAGGGACAAGAGATCCAATTCTTCTGGTAATGATAGTGGCACCTCATTTGGAGGCTAAGGATTTTCTAAGAGGAGTTTCCATCCTCATTTTGGTACACCAGTGCATATTTTTATTTAGATATCTAAGGAGGTCATTCCAAACAAGATTCTTTCATTTCAAAATAGGGCTCCTAGAAAACATCAGGCTATAGGGGTATTTAGATCATCTTCATTCTTCTCAACAAATAGTAGTACCCAGATCTTGTTTTTCATATAGTGATCCAGGGCATATCAAGTAGGATTTCCAATATATCAGATAGAGAGGCCAGCATCAGAGTTCTCAAACTTCTTCCCAATAGTAGAAGACCCAGCTTGAGGCCCAAGTGGTTTCATGCATGTAGAGGAGCTACACGGATAGCCTAAGGAGGCGGTTGAGAAGTTACTCAAGCTGCAGGTGATCACACACACTTCTATGTATTTCTAGGTAGACCAGAGGTAGAGGCCTCTAATATAGTTATCACATGTATTATTCTAGTATGTCATCGACCTATCACAGTTTTATTTGTTCTTGGTTCTACTTTCTGTTATGTGTCTGCATACTTCGCATCATGTTTTGATATGATATATGATTTTCTTTCTATGACTATAAGTGTTTGTATTCCCATGAGTGATTTTTAGTGGTGAATCGGGTGTACCGATCCTGTGTTGTTAATTTATTAAGATATGACACGTGGGTAGACTTGATTATTCTGGATATGGTAGATTTTGATATTATTTTGATCATGGTTTAGATTTCTCTATATCATGTAATTCTTGATTATCATACCGAGAAAATTACCTTATCCATGTCAAGTATCCCTAGATTGTAGTGGAGGGATAGTTAATGCCATTATCCAAAGAAGGTGGTGTTTTTTAAGGATCAACAGTAAGTTAAGAAGGGTTATCTCTCGTATCTAGATTATATTCATGATACTATTGTTGGTACTGCCTCTCTGTAGTCAATGCCAGTGGTTGGTGAGTTTTCAAAAGTGTTTCCAGCAGACCTTCTAAGTGTTCCACCTGATCATGATATCAATTTTGGTATTGATTATGAGTTAGGCACTCAGCCTATTTCTATTCTGCTATAGAGGATGGCACTAGTAGAGTTAAAGGAGTTGAAGGAATAATTGCAGGATAAGCCAAGTAAGGGACTTATTAGCCCCATTATTTTTCCTTGGAGTGCTCCAATTCTTTTTGTAAAGAAGGATGGTTCTATGTGGATGTGTATTGATTATAGACAACTAAACAAGGTAACAATCAAGAACAAGTATCCCATATCATACACTAATGACTTATTTGATCAGCGTGAGGATGCTTCACTATTTTTTGAAGATTTACTTAAGATCAAGATATCATTAGTTGAAGATTAGGGCTTTGAATATACCTAACACAACCTTTAGGACTCATTATGGACATTATGAGTTTCTAGTTATATCATTTGGGTTGACTAATGCTTCATAAACCTTTATAGAGTTGATGAAAAGGAAATTATAACCTTATTTGTGTTCCTTTGTGATTGTGTTCATCAATGACATCTTGATATACTCCCGTAGTAGAGAGGAGCATGACCAGCATTTGAGAATCATGCTTCAGATATTGAAGAGTGAGAGGTTGTATGCCAAATTCTCCAAGTATGAGTTTTAGCTCAGTTTTGTGGTGTTCTTGAGGCACGTGGTATCTAAAAATGGTATTATGGTGGACTCAGCAATGATTAAGGCAGTTCAAGATTGGATTAGGCCCACTTCACCTACTAAGCTTCGAATTTTTATGGGATGGGCTAGTTATTTCAAATGGTTTTTAGATGGATTCTCTTCCATTGCATCTTTATTGACCAAATCAACTCAAAAGATATGGTTTTCTAATATTCTGATGAGTGTGAGATGATCTTTCAAAAACTTAAGACTTTGTTGACTTCGGCTCTAATTTTGACCTTACCTGTGGAAGATAAGAGCTTTATTGTTTATTATGTTGTTTTGAGAATTGGATATGGATGTTTTTTATGAAGAGGGGTAAGGTTATTGCATATACTTCAAGGCAATTAGAGATCCATAAGAAGAACCACCCCACTTATAACGTAGAGTTAGCACAGTAGTATTTGCTTTAAAGATGTTGAGACATTAACTCTATGGTCTGCATTGTAACATTTTCACCGATCATCATAGCCAACAGTACATACTCAAACATAAGGTTATGAATTTGAGACATCGAAGGTGGTTGGAGTTGCTTACGAATTATAACATGACTATCATTTATCATTCGAACAATGCCAATGTAGTGGTAGATGCCTTGAGTAGGAAGGCATTGGGTATGGGCAACCTTGTTTTCTTACTAGTGAAGGAATATTCTTTGGCCGTTGATGTTCAAAATCTTGGCCAATAGCTTCATGAGACTGGATATTTTTTAACCTAGTAAATTCTTCCTTGTGTTCAGGCATAGTCACTCTTCGTGGAGCATATTAAGGCTAGACCATTTGAAGATGAGAAGTTATGCCTAATTCAAGATAAAATGTTTAAAGGTGAAGCTAAGGAAATAATTCTAGATCAAGGAAATTTTGAGAATCAAGGGTCACATTTGTGTTTCAAGAGTTGATGATTTGATCGATTGATTATGAAGAAGGCTCACAATTCTAGGAGCTCTATTCATCTAGGAGCGGCGAAGATGTATTATGAATTTAAGCAGCATTACTGGTAGTGTCGAATAAAAAGGGATATTGTAGAGTTCATGTCCAAGTGTTTAAATTGCCAACAGGTGGAGTATGAGCACTAGAGACGTGGTATGCTAAGACAATGCTTATACCTGAGTGGAAGTAGGATCTTATTGTTATGGACTTTATTGTAGGGTCACCATAGACCTTGAGAAAGTTTGGTTCTATTTTGATTGAGGAGATTGTTCGTTTTCATAGTGTTCCCATTTCAATCATTTTAAATCGAGGTACTCTATTCACATCGCGTTTCTAGAGGCCTATGCAGAAGGAGTTGGGTAGTCAGGTAGAGGTCAGCACATATTTCACCCTCAGATAGATGGTTAGTCAAAGAGGACTATTCAAGTTTTGGAGGATATGCTTCGAGCTTGTGTGATTGACTTTAGAGGTCATTAGAACCGTTCTTACCTTTGGCAGAGTTTGTTTACAATAATAGTTACCCTTCTAGCATTTAGATGAACCCATTCGAGCTTTATATGGTAGTAGTTGTAGTTCCCTAGTAGGCTGGTTTGATTCTTTCGAGGTAAAATCATGGGGTATAAACTTGTTGAGGGATTCTATTGAACAAGGTGAGGTGATTCAAGATAGACTTCTCACAGCCTAGAGAAGGAAAAGCAGTTATGTGGATTGGAGGGTTTCAGACATAGAGTTCGTGGTTGGCGAGAAGGTTTTTCTGAAGGTATCACCTCTGAAAAGTGTTATGAGGTTTTGGAAGAAGGAAAAGCTCAAACCAAGGTTCATTGTTCCATTCGAGGTGTTATAACGTACTAGCAAGGTGGCCTATGAGTTGTCTTTACCTCCATTCCTATCATGTGTTCATCTAGTGTTTCACGTTTTAATGTTGAAGAAATATTATTCTGATGATTTTCATTTGACCCAGTGGGATTTAGTGCAGCTAGATCATAATTGGAATTTGAAAAGGAGCTGGTAGCTATTTTAGAAAGGCAGATTCGGAAGAAGGGGTCTAAGGAAATAGCATCTATTAAAGTGGAGAGGAGTCATCATTCCGTGGAAGAAGCCACCTAGGAGACCGAGATAGACATGGACAACAGATATCCCCCACTTTTTGCCACTCCATGTAGTTACTTTCTTTTTTCATTCAAGGATGAACATGTGTTTTATTGGTGGATGATATAACCCTTCCCATAGCTTCTGCTCATCATTCGTGACTTGAAAGGATGGGTGGCTCTATTTCTGAGGTGATCAGATGAATATCGGATCAGATTTTCAATTTTGTATGTTTTAAGTTTGACCAAAGTCAACATTCTAGGTTAACAAGGTCAAATTCGAATTTTGACGGCTTCATTAGATCCGGAGAGTAATTTTGACTTTGTTAGATACTTTCCATGATCTTGAGGCATTCGAAAGCGATTAGAGTCTTCAGTTAGACTCTTAAGTTTTGAAAAAGTAAAGTTTGACCATGGTCAAATTTTGGTGAAGGTGACCTTGAATTAGTGATTTGATGATTTCAATATGTTTGGGAAGTGTTTTATAGTCCACATGCATATTTGATTTGTTTCCATAAGGTTCCAAATGATTTTCGAGGGTCCATTCGTAAGTTTTGTTGATTTTAATCTTACCTTAACTATTGTCATTTGGTGTAGCTGAGTTCCTTTTTCGCATTCACGAGGCTTTGGTCATGTTTGTGGAGAAGGAAAAAGGTGTTCTTCACATTCATGGGGTGTCGACCCCGTTCTCAAAGAGGAATAGGATCGGGTTTAGGTATGGCATCACATTTTCAAGTCGGGTATGGCATTCGTTATGGGTTCAACTCCAGGTTGGGGTCGTATTTTTGATGAAGTAATTACATTTAGGAAAAATGTAATTTCTAATTTTAAACTTAGAATAACTTGATTTTGGGTGATTGGAAGCTCAATTTTGGGCAATTTCAACGAGGTTTTGCTAGATTTCTTCGTGGAGTAAGACTCTAACACTATAATTACGTTTTCCCCCACTAATCTATAATTAGTGACGGGTGTTTGGGATTGGGATTTGGGAGTTCCCCAAAGTTGATATTTATGAAATACTTGAAATTAGGGTTGACTAAAAATTTATTTAGCTGGCTTTTGGCGCATAAGCTTTTCACCTTGGTAGGCCAATTCTGAAAGAAAATCTCAGTTTCAACCTTAGGAGCTCATGGCTAACTTTTTGACTTGATTTTTTAGTTGAACTTTTGTATAGCAAGATGAGCGTCTACGAACTCGTTTACACATGTGAATTACATATTTGACTAGGTTGTGACCTCTTAGAGGCTTTGTGGAAGAAAGTCCATAATTTGACTTTATGGACTCTGATTAAGGCAAGTTGAGAATTATCTTGATCCTTTATGAACTGTTAAGGTATTGATTGGTTGAATTGAGGGGTAGTGGGTAATGGAGGTCTCATATAAATAATATAATGAGTATTTATGGGGGTACCACTATCATGATATGGGTAAAATGATGATTTCTTCATAATTGATGAATTTTATCTTTATATAAGCATGATTTATAGCATTTTGGCTTAAGGCCCATATGTGAAATATTTACCTGATCATTCTTTCACTTCTTTTCTCTCATTGTTAAATGATTTGTGGCTGTGATTTTCTATAATGAGAAGTTAATTAGCATAGGATTTGTTGTTGTAGCATTACATCTCATGCACATTAACATTATAGAAGGGGAAGTTAAATTCTAGCATAGGGTCTCCCAATATATTCATGGTATATAGGATTTATCTGGTGCAAAATGTTGTATCTAGGGCATTCTTTTAGTGTTGTCTAGTATAGAATGCGTATATGAACATTCACGAGTCCTCCATAGGTCTCATCTATCCAACTGAGGAAGTGGGTGTATATAGGATACTAGCCAGTGCATCTGCATTTGAATTTTATTTCATCGTCATTACATTACATATTGATTCTGAGTGGTAATGTAACTCCCTGTGTTTTCATGTTAAGATTAAATTCCTCACTGTGTGTGTGTAAATTGACCAGAAAATTTGTTATGCATATTAAGTTTTAGTGTTATGGTGTGGGATACGACTGTAAAATTTACCTACGGGTCACGCCTTGAGTCGTGGATGTATATGGAATGGAGGATCTACTATTAAATAAAGTTTGAATCCATGCAAAAACCATATATATAATGTACAGACTGTATGTTGGTGATAGGTGATAGGCTATGCAAAGAAAATTGCGAAGTTTATGTTTAATCTACGGATAAAGGTCAACTTTAAATAATTATATCTCTCAATCTACAAAATGTTTTTAGGTGTTCTATCCATAAAATTAAAATCACATGAATTTAGATTCCAATGCATCCAACCGTTCATCAATCTAAGTTTGGAGTAAAGTTATGAGCATTTTGCTAAAGCACTATCAAGCAGTTTACAGTCGAATCACATACAAGCCGCAAGTGGATCCACCGCCTATAGATGGACATTTACGATCGTATACTGTAAAGCAGTAGCTATGGATTCCAAAGGGGTCATTTGCGATCCCATCCGCGGCCAACAAATGAATTTTACGTACTGCAAATAGGACAAAAAAGGGGAGAAGTCAAATTCCATGTGCTCAAGTCAAGTGTAAGCGATAAGTTAGTCGTGCCTATTCTGTTAATGATAAGAGATACTCTACATTCATGTCCCCTACTCTCTTTCCTTGATAGCCCATATTCACAAGTTAAATCTAAGTGAACATGATGCTCTACTCATCGACCTTATGATCATGTTAGACATATATTAAAGCCTAGATGCTTTATGCTCATCTTATGTGACTCGTTCCTACAATTCTTTCCTTGCTATATTCCACTTATAGTGATGTTGTCCATAGAAGGTTTAGCTTATGATTGTAGAAATGTTAAGGGATGACACTATGTTTCGCTTCCTAGTGGCTTACGAGCCAATGATTGTTATTAGGCACCAAGGATGTCATTCTTACCCATGATGTTCTATTTAGGACCCTAGGAAATCATGTTATGCCTATGTCCAAAGTTACTCCCCGCTCTTGTCTTATATGGCTAGTATGCGAAGTATTCGTACTTAGCTAACATTCTTTAAGATGCTTCATTTTCTGTGCCAATGTGGATTCTTATGGACAAGAGCAAGTGGAGTTTTGATATGTCATATTCATGTTCCATGTCTATATGGCTTAAGTAATTCTCTATTCATACTTTGTGCTTATGTCAGAGAGTTAAGGCTCTACTCTCACTTAATGGCAATTCGTGCTTTTGAACGTCCTCCTCAATACCTTTTGATGATGATGTGATTTGTTGGTGACAATCAGTAATAAAAGTATGCTTATGTACAGAAATTGTCTTTTAGGATTAATTGTGATTTATGAGTCCAAGAGGGGCCATGTTTGTGTTTTTTCCTGTTTTATTTCGTATTGTGTATTGTGCTGCCATGTGGGGCTTGTATTTTTGTTTTTTCTCAATTGGCTTGTGTTTTGAGATTATGAGATAGCACTATTTACAAAGGAGACTGCAAAAAAATTTGAAAATCCCAAAAGTTAGCTTCAATTAGAGCCACGACTCTCATTCAAGGACGAATGATCCTAAGATAGGGGTTGATATAACGCCGATGTTTTTGTATTAAGATTTAATTTGTTCAGTATATGTGAGTAAAATTGACCCAAAATTTTTTTGATGCATATTAAGTGTTTGGAGGAGCTAATCATGAGTTATAATGTTTTAAGAAAGTTTGTAGTTGATTCGAATTTGGAAAGATCGAGTTCAAAGGTGTTACGCCTTTTATAGTTGGGATACGATCATAAAGTTCACCTATGTGTTGTACCTTGGGTCATGGATGACTATGGAATGGAGGATCTATTGTTAATCAAAGTACAAATCATGTTCCGTACATGAAATGTATGGAGTGTACGTTGGTAGTAGGAGAAAGGCTATGTAAAGACGATGAGAATTGTGAAGTTTATATTGAGTCTATGGGTAGGGCAAACTTTAAATGATCATAAATCCCAATAAATAAAGTTTTATCAACTATTCCACCCGTCAAATTAGCACATGCACTATAAGCAACCACAAAACATGATAAACAAGGATCAAGCCATGTCATCTGTCTATTAACAGGTAATCACGTCATCACCAATGCTTTTCACATAGACCACTGGTAAAGTTAAACACAAGCCATGTACCCTCACAACAAACAAAGTCCCCCACTCACATATATAACAAAATATATGACATGGGACTGAACAAGTGAGACTCTGACTCTCACAAAGAAATTCCAAATACTGCATATTAGATACCATAGGGTTGCCCTTATTTTCTCTACTTCAGTCTGTCAGATGGTTAGGTTACGATCACTATAGGACTTGTTTTATCTTGTAATATAGGATTTCGAGCTAGGTAAGGTATATATGGAATCTTTTGAGTGACTAAAACCCCTCCTTGGCACTACATACATATGGCTCCATTTTGTCACTTTTTCACCCTTTTTATTCTTGCATTGTTTTCCTCCCTTTTCACCCCTCTTTTTTTTCGTACATTTGTATGAGTGTGGTGTATTTCTTCAAACTTTTTATGCATCATTCACTTTTTGAATCTTTTTTTTCAATTTTTCTTTCTTTTTCTTTTTATTTTGTCACACCACACCTCATCTTTCACCTTTTTTCTCTTTTCTCTCCCTTTTTCACCCTCCCAGTCTTTATGCGCCCCTACTCTAGCCACCCTGCATTTTGCCTATGTTGAAGTTCACAATGTCCAAGAAGGAACCAAGGCAATGGCCAAAGTTCATTATAAAAATGTGTACGGCTAATTGGTTGATCAAAGAAAAAAATGGTCTATTTAAGGCTAAAAAATTTAGATCAAGGGAATCATATGATTTCGGTAGGGTTATTTAGGATAAAAATGGGCACAACAAAAATTGCATGTGATCCTTTCTTAACCAACCATCCTAAAACCTATGCAAAGACCAACCGGGCAAGTTCTAGATCCTCTACACAGTATTGAACTAGGTATCAGACCTCACTCACTCATGGTACGTGATTTATATTCACTCAATCTGTCTGATGTATTCATGGATTAACAAAAACTACACATGCTAATATGCTAAATGACATAAAAAGATCCATAAAAATCATGCATACAATCACAAGTACACAGCTAATTCATCAAAAAAAAATTTAATAGGGTCAAATTTTCAAAACTATCAAATCTAGTGCACTTTATTGGATGAGTACTCCTAAGCTACTCTCTAATTAAACAAAAATACACAAAAATAAAATCATAAACATGTCGGTTCTACTAGATAGCATGCCCCAGGAAAAAGAAACACATCAAGAAAAACCCTCAGAAGAATAAAAAATCCCCAAAATTACAAGTACACACCCTCCCTTTTTAAAAAGGCATGCTTCGTCTCGAAAGCATAGAATGTAAGCATAGAGGGAAAGGAACATACTTGTGGCGCTCTAAGCGCTCTGTCATCTTATGGAGGATGTACCTCCGCTGCAATTGTCGTGTTGCGGTAGCCGACGCACTCACTGGTAGTCAACAGGGGGAGTGGCTACCCCCTCAATAGTTTGGATCGTCTCTATGGCCTCTAGAATGGTAGGGGCTGAATGTGGCTTGCACGAAGGGTCCTTGCCACTGGCAAGCTCAGTATGTGCAATGGTGGAGCTACCTTTTCCTCTAGCTTGTTCCTGTAGCTCTGACAAGTGTGCATCATGAGTTTGCAGGCTCTCTACTTGTGCCCGCTTGCATTCTCTTTTCTCTCTCTTCTTTCTCTTTCTCGGGGTCTCATCTCCAACATCCTCAGAGACCCTCTTTTTTCCTTTCTCTTTCCCTATGTTGTGGACTCCCAATAGGCCGCCAGATCGAGCTCCTCATCTATGTCCATATCAATGTCAGGAAGAGTGGGGGTTGCTATGTTTATTGGTTTCCATGGGGAGACCATTGCTTGCCAGGGGTAGAGCCTTGGTAGATGTGGAGCTAGGTGAGCTCAAGTTTTGGGTTGGAGGTGAAGAGGTTACCTTCAAGGTGTGTCAATCCGCTGAACCTCCTGATGAGTGCAAAGTGATTGGAGTGTTGAATGACGGAAATGAGTATGGAGGAGTTGATATGTCGGAGGTTGGGTCGGAGGATGATCCTCCGGGGAATGAATTCTGAATGAGATTTATATATCGTGCCACGACGTTAACTAAGACGTTTCTTGGGAGGCAACCCAAAGTGTTTGCTTTTGAATGTTTTAATATCATTGTTGTTTTTGGAGGATGCATGTATCCGAAGAGCCCCCACTTGGACTGAACAAGTGAGACTCTCACTCTTACAAAGAAGTTCCAAATATTGCATATTGGATACCATAGGCTTGCCCTTATTTTCTCTACTTTAGTCTGTCAGATAGTTAGGTTAGGATCACTATAGGACTTGTTTTGGCTTGTAATGTAGGCTTTCGAGCTGGGTAAGGTAGATATGGAATCTTTTGAGTGACTAAAACCCCTCATTGGCACTACATACATATGGCTCCATTTTGTCACCTTTTCACCCTTTTTTCTTATTGCATTGTTTTCCTCCCTTTTCATCCCTCCTTTTTTTGGTACATTTGTATGAGTGTGGTGTATTTCTTCAAACTTTTTATGCATCATTCACTTTTTGAATCTTCTTTTTCAATTTTTATTTCTTTTTCTTTTTATTTTGTCACACCACACCTCATCTTTCACCTTTTTCTCTTTTCTCTCTTTTTTTCACCTTCCCAATCTTTACACACCCCTACTCTAGCCACCCTGCATTTTGCCTATGATGAGGTTCACAATGTCCAAGGAGGAACCAGGGCCAAAACAGGTTCATTATAAAAATGGGTACGGCTAATTGGTTGATCAAAGAAAAAAATGGTCTATTTAAGGCTCAAAATTTTAGATCAAGGGAATCATATGATTTCGTTAGGGTTATTTAGGCTAAAAATGGGCTCAACAAAAATTGCATGTGATCCTTTCTTAACCAACCATCCTAAAACATATACAAACACCAACCGAGCAAGTTCTAGATCCTCTACACAATGTTCAACTAGGTATCAGACCTCACTCACTCATGGTACATGATTTATATTCACTCTATTTGTCTGGTGTATTCATGTCTTAAAAAAAATACACATGCTAATATGCTAAATGACATAAAAAGATCCACAAAAATCATGCATACAATCACAAGTACACAGCTAATTCATAAAAAAAAAATTTAACAGGGTCAAATTTTCAAAAATATCAAATCTAGTGCACTTTATTGGCTGAGTACTCCTAATCTACTTTATAATTAAACAAAAATCACACAAAAATAAAATCCTAAACATGTCGGTTCTACTAGATAGCATGCCCGAGGGAAAAGAAACATGACAAGAAAAACCCTCAGACGAATCAAAAATCCCCAAAAATACAAGTACACCCCCTCCCCTTTTTAAAAGGCATGCTTCGTCTCTAAAGAATAGAATGTAAGCATACAGGGAAGGGAACATACTTGTGGCAGTCTAAGAACTTTGTCATCTTGTGGAGGAGGTACCTCTACTGCAATCATGGTGCTGGCGGTAGCCGAAGCACTCACTAGTGGTCAACAGGGGGAGTGGCTACCCCCCAATATCCTGGGCCGTCTCTACGGCCTATGGAATGGTCAGGGCTAAATGTGGCTCGCACGAAGGGTCCTTGCCACTGGCAAGCTCAGTCTGGGCAAGGTGGAGCTACCTGCTCCTCTAGCTCGTTCCTGTAGCTCTGACAAGTGTGTATCATGAGTTTGTAGGCTCTCTACTCATGCCTGCTTGCGTTCTCTTTTCTCTCACTTCTTTCTCTTTCTCAGGGTCTCATCTCCAGCATCCTCGGATACCCTCTTCTTCCCTTTATATTTCACTCCTGTTGTGGAATCCCAATAGGCCGCCAGATCGAGCTCCTCATTTATGTCCATATCAATGTCTGAAAGAGTGGGCGATGCTATGATTATTGGTTTCCATGTGGAGACCATTGCTCGCCACGGGTAGAGCCTTGTTAGATGTGGAGCTAGGTGAGCTCAAGTTTTGGTTTGGAGGTGAAGAGGTTACCTTCAAGGTGTGCCAATCCGCTGAACCTCTTGATGAATAAAAAGTGATTGGAGTGTTGAATGACGGGGATGAGTATGCAGGAGTTGATATGGCGGAGGTTGGGTCGGAGGATGATCCTCCGGAGAATGAATTCTGAATAAGAGATACATCGTGCCACGACGTTAACTAAGACGCTTCTTGGAAGGCAACCCAAAGTGTTTGCTTTTGAATGTTTTAATATCATTGTTGTTTTTGGAGGCTGCCTGTATCAAAAGAGCCCCACTTGGATTGAACAAGTGAGACTCTCACTCTTACAAAGAAGTTCCAAATATTGTATATTGGATACCATAAGCTTGCCCTTATTTTCTCTACTTCAGTCTGTCAGATGGTTAGGTTAGGATCACTATAGGACTTATTTTGGCTTGTAATGTAGGCTTTCGGGATGGGTAAGGTAGATATGGAATCTTTTGAGTGACTAAAACCCCTCCTTGGCACTACATACATATGGCTCCATTTTGTCACTTTTTCACCCTTTTTCTTATTGCATTGTTTTCCTCCCTTTTCATCCCTCCTTTTTTTTCGTACATTTGTATGAGTGTGGTGTATTTCTTCAAACTTTTTATGCATCATTCACTTTTGAATCTTCTTTTTCAATTTTTCTTTCTTTTTCTTTTTATTTTGTCACACCACACCTCATCTTTCACCTTTTTTCTCTTTTCTCTCTCTTTTTCACCTTCCCAATCTTTATGCGCCCCTACTCTAGCCACCCTGCATTTTGCCTATGCTGAGGTTCACAATGTCCAAGGAGGAACCAAGGCCAAAACAGGTTCATTATAAAAATAGGTACGGCTAATTGGTTGATCAAAGAAAAAAATGGTCTATTTAAGGCTCAAAAATTTAGATCAATGGAATCATATGATTTCGTTAGGGTTATTTAGGATAAAAATGGGCTCAACAAAAATTTCATGTGATCCTTTCTTAACCAACCATCCTAAAACATATACAAAGACCAACCGGGCAATCGTGGTGCTAGCGATAGCCGATGCACTCACTGGTGGTCAACAGGGGGAGTGGCTACCCCCTCAATAGTCTGGGAGGTCTCTACGGCCTCTGGAATGGTCGGGGATAAATGTGGCTCGCACAAAGGGTCCTTGCCACTGGCAAGCTCATTCTGGGCCATGGTGGAGCTACCTTCTCCTCTAGCTTGTTCCTGTAGCTCTGACAAGTGTGCATCATGAGTCTGCAGGCTCTCTACTCGTGCCCGTTTGTGTTCTCTTTTCTCTCTCTTCTTTCTCTTTCTCGGGGTCTCATCTCCAGCATCCTCGGAGACCCTCTTCTTCCCTTTCTCTTTCCCTACTATTGTGGACTCCCAATAGGCCGCCAGATCGAGCTCCTCATCTATGTCCTTATCAATGTCCGGAAGAGTTGGGGATTCTGTGATTAATTGTTTCCATATGGAGACCATTGCTCGCCATGGGTAGAGCCTTGGTAGATGTGGATCTAGGTGAGCTCAAGTTTCAGTTTGGAGGTGAATAGGTTACCTTCAAGGTGTGCCAATCCACTAAACCTCCTAATGAATGAAAAGTGATTGGAGTGTTGAATGACGAGAATGAGTATGGAGGAGTTGATATGGCGGAGGTTGGGTCGGAGAATGATCCTCCGAAGAATGAATTCTAAACGAGAGATACATCGTGCCACGACGTTAACTAAGACGCTTCTTGGAAGGCAACCCAAAGTGTTTGATTTTGAATGTTTTAATATAATTGTTGCTTTTGGAGGCTGCATATATCCGAAGATCCCCCACTTGGTTTCCTCATGGAGGCTGCCTGTATTCGTCTGCTCAGTCATGCATCTATTGAATTGACTCTCAAACCCGTCAAGTTGGGCATGCAAGGCTTATGTAGTTGTCTCGATCTCGGCTTTCACCCAAGGCTAAACGTTCTCTAGCATTGATTGTACCTTTCTTTCGGCCATGGTCAGTCTTTTGGCTGACTTCTGGAGAAAATCCTGGGGTACTAGGACGTATCTAGCTGGGGTCTGACTCGGGAGGTTGGTATGTGGTGCAGTAAAAGTGCTGGGAGCTACATCTGAATTACCAGCATCTGTAGCCAGTGTCTTGCCCTAATCTATGATGTGGGGCCATTCACCTGTGCGCCCCCAATAAGTCGAGTCAGTAGAATGGTAGTGGAAAGTCGAGCCCGATTCATCGAATTTATTTTATCCCAGATTAGGAAAATATCAGCTATGCGCTATCCTCCAATCAAGCGCTCCTTACCTCAATATACCATGATTCCTTCCTCTATGCATAATCTGAAGACGAGGCTCGGGAATGGGATAGTAGTGCTAAATCCCATGGCCCGATCTCACATCTCCTCTGCGATGACCCTCGAAATGTTGATGGGGTATCTGGACATGATACATGCCACCAAAGATTCTCTATCCGCACTGAGGGAATTGTCATTGACCGCCGGTGCCAACCGGTGGTGCACAAACATCCAACAGGCCTTTGCTGTAAAATTGAGAGAATTCTTTGTAGCCTGTTTTCCACTAGTGACCCACTCTTCTTCCTCTTTGTCCTCAGCGATAACATCGGACAACCAATGTATCTGCCTCATCCTCTTATCGAAGCCTAGTTGCTTGATTTGTTTCAATTCCTCCACTAGGTACTTATATTCTGGCGTAGCATGTGGAGGTATGAACTGGAGCTATATAGTATCAGAGCAATAGTGCACTCGAAGATGTCGACCTCTAAACCTCTGACCAGGACGCTCTTCAGTTTGGGTTGATCTTTCAACTTCTGCCCCTCTTTATCCTTCTGCTCCATGGTTGCCAAATAGTTGGCGTAGAACTCCCGGACAATTTCTAGAGTGTATTGGTCCGGAGCCCTATCCATCCACTCGAAGCCGTAGAAGCTGAATATCTACTTCATCTCCTCCACATCGTTCAATGAAATATTAAGGATTTACGGCTCTTTTTAATACTCCTCCTAGGTTTGTTTTTGGTGGTGAGAGCAATGCCCTACTCATATATCTCCTGAGCTCCTGACACTCTCCATCGGATAGTGCGGTTCTCCCTAGGCGGAGTCTGCTCCTACTCAGCGTTTGGTGCCTCCTCCTCTTAACCAGCACCACTACTTGCCTCTTCGAATTGGGTCTCCTTGGACCCCTCTTCTTCATTAGAGCCGCTTCCCGACTCTTGAGCTCTTTCCTCAGCTCCCTCCTTAGAGTGGGGAGCTCTACTAGATGTGGGTAGTAGCCACCGCGACTTGCACTTTGGCCTTCACCCTAGTGGTTCAATCCCATCAATGTTTGATGTATCGACCCTATACTCCTCTACTGAACCACTAGGGGAGCTGCCTGCTTGATCAAATTCGGAGGTTTCATCAAGTAATGTCCTCCGTGCATTTTCCTTTGATGCTTTGTGCTTCATCGTCATTGTACCTGTAGAGAAAGAGAGTTAGAATTCCATAACTGAGAAAAAGAAAGCAAGAACAAAGTCCTCTGAAGTTTATCACGGGTCAACAGTAGGGGTCGTACCTTGGAGGTACGATTCATACTAAGACCCGTAATGTCTCAGGCCAGTGCTATGCCTCTGAGGTACGACTCGTACCATGAAGGAACAATCCATACCATGAGTCGTATGAGGATACCCCTGTTCACCAATTTTTCTGTATTTATCCATGACTCATGTTATGACCCGTAAGTCGATTCCAGGAGTCATAGGAAGGATCGTATTTTCACTTATGGACTTGACCCTTTCTAGATTTTTGGTACGACTTCCAGGTACTGCTCGTAGTAGTAAACCACGAGCCGTACTAGGATTCATACCTTGTGTATTTTGAAATTTAGCTTGGGACAGTCCCAACGAGCCATCCTACAAGTCGTAGTATGTAACCATGAGTCGTAAGAAGGCTTGTATTTTAACCCATTTTACAACTACTCATTCCTCCCTTTTTTAATCACTACTCGTAACTCAATTGTTAATGGTTCAATGCGCAATTTCATCAAATTCATGTTTTCTCCCAGTCACTCATGGCTCAATCACACCCCCTGGTCATTGTATTTTTTGAATTTTTCAAGCAACAACGAGGACTCACAGGGGATTTAGCACATTTACATCAAGCATACAAGTTTTTATCTATCAATTTTGAAGGAATACACTTACTTGACTGCTTGATACTTCAACTTGTGAGTCAATACTAGGGTTTGAATCAAGGATTTCGATGTAATCTCCACTAGAACTTGCTTGATGATCTATGGTAATGAGTTACGGGTATGAGAGAGTTGTGAGGTTGGTTTTAGTGAGCATGAGTGAGTAGTACGGTTCATTTGAGCATTTAAAGGCCTTAGGGTTGATTTGAAAATCTGGGCCGAGTTGGGTGGATTTAAGAATTTTGACCCGTCACAACTCATACTAGGAGTCGTAGGATGATCCTACGACTCGTCCCTAGACCCATCCATAGAGAAATTTAGGAACTTACCTATGGACCTACGAGCGCATCCCACGACTCATACAACTGGGGTACGATTTAATACTATGACTCATAGGTCTTTTCTATTCATTGTGGTCCATTCCTTACATAGTTTATAGGCACAGTGAGTACTACGATCCGTACAATGAAGTTACGAGTTGTAGGACTAACCGTACCCTAAACTCATGCACTGAAGTACATCTCTGATTCTCACCATGGCTCGTGCTATGACTCGTACAACCCTCTCACGAGTCGTACTAAGAACCATAGCACCTTCCTCTTCAGTAATTTTTTTCCTGCCACCTATTTTTGTTTCCCCTGCACATGAAACACACATTATTTAAGTCACTTTGGTTTCCTCCTAAGAAGCGCTTGATTTAACGTCACGGCACGATGCAGGTGGCTCGGTTACTCAGAATTCACCAAGCCACCACTTGGGTTGCCTCCCAAGAAGCGGCTGATTTAACATTGTGATGCAAGTCTCTTGACTACTTAGACTTCGTCAAGGAAGCTAGTTGCAGAGTAACTACAGCAGCAGGAGGAGGTATGAGGGACCTCCCAATATGATACCTCTATCGGTACCATCCCTAGTATATTTCTATAACTTTAGAGTAGGAAGTTAGAAGCATAGTGTACATATGAGTTGATTTATTTGATGTTACACCCCGTAAATTCTTGATATTTAGATGGCCTATTCGCATGTTGGTTAAGAGTTTTAGGGTGCCATACATGCTAGAAAAAGGCCCCGGGGAAGACCGGACAAGCGCCACGTTGAAGCATCGCAAGAGGAGG
>JACEIK010003711.1:84426-105994 GCA_018107945.1 Datura stramonium | reverse complement strand
AATTTGTTGTCTGCATTCTTAAAGATATAGTTCATTAACACTTAAGTTGATTATTACCTTAGTTCAGTCCCTGTGGGATCGATACTTGGCTTACTTAAGCTACTTGTTCGACCACGTGCACTTGCGTGTAGTTACCAAACGCTCGAACAGCTACCTGATTGATCCGCAACATTCCAAACTTCTTACTTTGCTTTTATTTTCTATGTTGATGTATTCTCAGACAGTGTATTTCTCTCTCCGCATTTTGATATTCTTAGAGGCTTGTATTTGTGTCACCCGATTTTGGGGTGTTGTTCGATTCTGATTCTTTTAATTGATTTATGAAAGATCTCTTTTAAAGACTTACTTCCATGTATTTATATTTATTTGTTTGTCATGTAATTGTTGACTGGTGCATTGAAGGGTTGGCTTACCTATCGGTGAGATTATGATAGATATCATCACAAATCCCAATTTTGGGTCATGACAATATGTATCCCTTGATACAACAGCTCCCTAGAGGATAGCCTAACATAATGGATTTTTTAGAGAAATATAGACATAATTGTATTACAC
Organism: Datura stramonium; assembly: GCA_018107945.1. Lineage (NCBI taxonomy): Eukaryota > Viridiplantae > Streptophyta > Magnoliopsida > Solanales > Solanaceae > Datura > Datura stramonium. Next base: position 105,439 of record JACEIK010003711.1, on the reverse strand, counting down.
TTCAGTCAGCTGGAAGCCACTACATGGAACTTCATTAAAATGTAACACAAATAGTGCCTCTAAAGGAAATCCAAGAAGATGCTCATATAAATTTTGTTTAAGAAATTAAACAAGAGATCTAATCTATACTCAAGATTAGAAAATTCAGGAAGGAACTAACACTGAAGCTGAGGAAACAACCATAAAGGAAGCATTAGCTCATAGTGTTACTACTGGAATAACACAAATCTATTTGGAAATAGACTCCCTAGTACTACTTAAAGTTTTAACTAAGGTATGAGAAATTCCCTGGAACATTGCAGTGATAGTTGAGGACATATGGCATATCTCTCAGCTATGCAAAGTTCATATTCAGCACATATATCAAGAGGGAAACAAGCTAGCACATTGTCTAGCTAATTTAGCACTTGATACCCCAGGAAAACTAGAAATTAATTCCCTGCATGTTCGTTTTAACCTCAACTTGCTCATTACTANGGGAAACAAGCTAGCACATTGTCTAGCTAATTTAGCACTTGATACCCCAGGAAAACTAGAACTTAATTCATTCAATGATTTAATTAATCAATTAAGAAAGCTACTCAATCCGGACAACCAACAAACACCTATTCTGAGAATCAAGAAAGCTACTCAATCTGGACAAGCAACAAACACCTACCCTGAGAATCAAGGCGAAGAAATAATACGAGATAGGGATAGGGACCTAGGGAAAGCTACATACACCATAGAAGCACAAATCAACTAAATATGGGGTATGCATGTTGATGTGTCGGTAATTTGTGACACATCTTTTCTTTTGTCGCATAGAGTTTTGAATGTCTTTAGGTGCTAATTTAAGTTTAAGTTGACCTCATTATGCTATATTTCAGGAACCCAAGTGAAATGAAGAAAAAATGAGTCAAAGCCACAAATCTTCCCAAAAGACAAAGCAGAAGATGGACTGCCTCTCAGAAATACGGTCCGAATGTCCAAGAGTCATCAAATACGAACTGATCCAGAAATCACTTTCAAGTGGACAACAACTGACAGAGATAAGGATGACCATCTTACCAGAAGACGGTCCATCAAATGATAAACAAATCAGCTGAGAAAATTCTTCCAAGGGCAAAGGACGAAGTAAGGGACGGACCGCCTTTCCAGAAGAAGGTCCGCCAATAAAGGGACGGACAACACTGGAGCAGAAGCATATTTTAATTGACGAAGCAAAAGACGATCCGTCTCTGCACATCTGGAACTCTCCAATTTTAAAGGATTTAGGGGTTTTTTAGGCTTCGTATAAATAGATTTTTTCTTTTCAGATACACTGGAATAGACTTCAGCAGAACTTTGCATACAGTAATAGACTAAATTAGATATAGTAGTTCATATATCTAGCTTGTAATTTTGCATATTTTGATTCATCAATTCAAGTTTTCTTCTCCAAATTGCAATTTCATTGGTAAGGATGTTCAATTACGTGTTTTCTGCTCTTCTTCTTGCTATGGGTAACTAAACCCAGATTAAGGATTGTCAACCCTAATTGCCCTAATTAGGTCAAATTGATTGTGGGCTTAAAGAACATTTGATTGATTTTTTCTTTGTAAAGTATGATTGATGATGAGAATAATTTAATCCTGCCCAATTACCTTTATGGTGCTTGAAAGAGCCAATTTAGGTTGGGTTAGCATCAATCAACAATAACTCAAGGCTCTAATCCTTGTTTGATGGATTCACCTAGACATAGGATGAGTTTCAATTGACAATAAGCAATTGGGTAAAAGGAAATTCTCTTCAATTTGATAAACTTGAAATAGATTGACACTATTGGTGCTATTGAATGATACCTATTGGTTGCCAAAGTGATTGCCTGCATGTTCATCTATAGCCCTCTCTCAGTTTGCCCATATTGGATGATTTAGGGGAGTGATTTAAAATTGAGGTCACTATCTAGTACTTTTCATTAATTGATTTTAACCTAAAGCAATTTACATTCCTTAGTTATAGCTATACTTCTCTTAACCCTAATTTGAATAGTCTCTAAACTCTCAAATTTAAGTCAGACAATTGCTAGATAGTTTAGGTCTACCCAAGTCCCTACGGATTCGACCCCTACTCTAAATTGAATACTATATTTGCATTGATTATTTACACTTTTAAAGATTGGAGTGTATTTGAGCGACAATCACATGTCCATTTTCTCATACTGATTATAAAGGAGGATACAAGTACCAAGCCACACGGAGAACTGTTACATCAACAACAGCTACTAAACATCAGATACATAGATCTGAGAATGAACCATGTTTCACCGTACGTACATACAATAGGTTTCTTAGGAAGACTTTACGGACCTAAAACAACAAGGAACTACTATCAGACCAGCTTCGAGAATCACATACAACAAAGAGACAAAGGTTAGAATAGATTCTTGAAGCCAAAGAAGACACGAATAGTCCAGATCTGACCTGAAATCAAGAGGAAGAAACAACCATTAAATCGGAGAAGGAGAAAACATGGTGGGTCATCCACGAACTCATCTATAGAGTTGCAAAGAGGAGGATACTTAAACAAACAGAGGAGCTTATCTAAATAAAATAACAAGTTCTTACCTAATACCAAGAGAGTGCAAGATGAGCAGAACAAATAGAGGACAACAACGGCAGAGCTTCATCTCCCAGAGGAGACTTTAGTTTCCTAATTGATCTATAGATACCGACCAAAAAAACAAATATAATCTGGGGGAATTAGATTTGGGCCGCTCCTTATTTTTGGGCCGGCCATTTATTTTTGAATTTTTTGGTTGCCCGTTGGGCCTTTAATTTTTTTTTTGTTTGTTTTATAAAACTATAATTATAGTATTTTCTGGTATAACCACTATCCTCAATGTTTAAATATGCAAAACAGTAGNGTTTAAATATGCAAAACAGTAGATATTACCAATATAATCATTGCGTGCATTAGCTCATACATTTGATTTGAATAGAAGCTGGGGCGAGTTGCAACTTTTTCCAGGTTTTCTTTAAGGTAAGAGTTGCATGATTGGACAGCTTAAAGATGTACACTATTATTTGAAATATGACTACTATACTTGTAGATTAAATCATGAAGAGATAATCAAAAGATGCAATTAGCAATATTTAGAACAAGAAAATACATGGAAAAGACGCAATGAACCATGAATATAACACTGGTTGAAGAGCCACAACTACAGAGGCAACACAAAAATATAGGATGCGAAAGCAAATCAACAGTGCATTGACAAAATGCGCAACACAAAACAATGATCAGGACCCAAAACAGGAGGGTAGGACAATACCCAGCTCTTACTGCTTTATTTTGCAGCACCAAAAGCACCAGCAGGTGCATTGGACATTTAGTTTCAAAGACCTAAATGACTTGACTAATGAATACTAACATTATTGGTTGACCTAAATGGACACAACCGCACTATGAAATATATTATAAGTAGATAGAAGGGATAAAGAACATGCATACATTAAGTTACTCATCCTCAGTTTCAGACTCAGCACTCTGCAGCCACTCCACAAATGGCTTAACATTTTTCCATATTGGGGAGAGTTTGTTGCAACCTTTTGATCCCTTCTCGTACCACTCCACAATAAACTCCTCTTCCAGCATATCAATATCATAAAGCGCTTTCAGAACCAATGCAACCTCCTTTACAACCTCTGAGTTTGATTTTCCATAGAAGGACTCAATAGCATATAGCAGAGCTAGCTGTGAACCATCTCCTTGTATAGCAGCTGCAAGATAATGTTTCTTCTTGATCACCTCCTTAGATAAACCTTTTCCAACTCCACCAAAAAGAACTTCAAACAATGCATCAACAATAACTTGATGAGTTCCAGAAATAGAGCCCAAGAAGGACTTTAGCTGAGCCACAGATGAACCCTTATTCAGCTGTTCCTTTATTTCATCAGCAAGCCTCTCTTTAGAGTCAACAAGCTCCTCCTTGGAATTACTACGCTTAACACAATTGGTCTGTGCAACAATCATCTCTTTGGAATTATTACGCTTAATACCACTAGTCTGTGCAACAAGCATCTCTTTGGAATTACTACGCTTAGCACCATCACCTTGCCCATTGACCTTGGGTTTCCCCTCACGTGCTGGTAAGCTTTTGCCTGACCTCTGCTCTTCAGTTGCTGAAAGCATAACCATGCTAGCAGTAACAGCATTAAGCTGCTCCTGCATTCGCTGCTGGGCTGCTTCGATGGAGGTGTCCGTCTGCCATTGAACATCTTCATCACTATCAGCAGATGGTGCTTCAGTCTGATCTGCTTGGCTGCCCATGGGAGAGTGCTCCTCATCAGACACATTGGCTTTTTTCTTTGCTGTTTTCGAAGAACCATCCTTTGAGGAAATTTTTTTCTTTGCAGCCTCCTTCTTGGCTTTCTTTGCCTCCTCATCTGCTGCTTCCCCTTCTTTGAGACGTTCTTTTTCAGCCCTCCTCATTGCCTTTTTATCTTTGGATCCCTTTTTTTGCTCAGGAGGGTTCTTGAGAATAAATGTGGTGAGCTTGTCCCTCATGTCAACATCAGAGATAAAGCCACAGGCAGCACACTTGAGGGTTAACATCTGTGATTTTGTGATCAATATCTCAGTTTCAGGATTCCCGCAGCCATAACATTGAACATATTTTTTGATGAAGTTCTCAAGAAGTCCAGCAAGCTTTGCAGTGTCATGGGCACCATTAACATGAGAAGTACCTGTTTTCTCATCAAATTTAGACTGAGCTCCAAGTTCACAGCCAAAATACTTTGTGGTGTATGAGGCTGGTCTACTCAATGCCTTGGCAATGTCAACCATGTTTACTACATTAGTTTTGATGCCATTTCCACGACCTTCAATCTTTGTAATCATTCTTGGCATCTTGTACCTATAAAAGGCATCATCCTTGTTGCCAGCACCAATATTTTGCAAAGACATTTTGGCACAAATTTCTGCTCTTTTAACTTTATCAAAAGTGGTTCAAGGAGCCTAAATCAATGGGAATTTCTTAGTCTATAGATGGGGCAGGCTCTATAAACTGGCAACCCTTATGATAGAGCATGTGTCCTTGTGATGGCTCAAGATGCATGCAACCAACTTTATGAGGCTCTCTTGACAGAGGACAGTACCCTCCAAGCAGCCCAATTGATGATAGAAAGTGAGGATCTCTTTCAGACATAAAAGAAGTTCCAAACTTAGCACCCTCCACTTTTGCTAACTGCAAATAGTGCAGTTAAGACCTATAGAATAATAGCAATCAAGAGTTAACTACATGAATTACTGGATAATTATAACACAAACGTATTTATTGGATAATATTATAATAAATTGAGGAGAACAAGTTCCCGGATAACAAGCCTAACGGTTTTCTTCTTGATGAGATCAATATTGATGATAGTGACGATATTGATGATAGTGACAATCTTGATGCTAGTGACGATATTGATCGTGACCTTGATATGGAGCTAGAACTGCTAACTAGAAATGCAGTACATCCATAGAGTGCAAACTTCCATGTTAATTTTTTTCCTTGCCATCAGATTTAGCACCAATGAAGGATTAGTCCAGACTATAGAACATATGCACAAAATGCTTCTACGAATAAATCCAGCAAAACACTAGCAGATAGGTGATATCCTGATGATACAAGAAATTTTTCCTTTACCGGATAAAGGCAAATAAACAAATAAAAAGTATCTCAATGTACTTTCATTTTGACTTATTTTGATATCTGAAACTATCCAATAACTATCATCCATGAATAGGCAAAATTTTAGTATCAGCAGATATTGTATTGCAATATGATTGATTAAACTACAAAAAAATTCTTTTATTATGGTAGACTTCACGCCAAATCCCTTTTTAGGAACTAAAATTGGTCCTTTCCAAATTTGAAAACTTGGTGACTTGGAACCCAACTATTATGGTTGGAGGTGGGAGGGTCTTTACTACCAAGATATATCTTCTTGTGGTTTAAAAAATCTTGAATTCCTTTTTGACCAAAACCTATGCAATAAAATTAAATATATAAAGTAGGAAAGTTGCAAACAAGTAAGCGCCATGGACACTAAAACCAAAAAATTTACTCGAGGTAGGTACTTATTGATTAATCTAAATATTGGGTACCAACCCTTGATACATGCACTTCTATTTAATTAAGTTTTACTATCTAATTCATATGATTAGTTGAACTAAAAGTTTAAGACAAAAATAAATTGTAATTCAAAATAAGGAAAAACAATCTCTAGAACAGTAAAGTTGTTTTCTCTAAAAGAGTAACATTAAGAATTATGATATATTTTGGGTATGCTGTAACTAATAGAAAAGAATACAATTAATTAATAAACACATACTTAAAAAAATATAATATATTAACAACAATAACTAAGCAAAATATGTTACATAAAAATACTAAACTAAACAGTACAACTTCTGAAAATCACAAATAAGGTAATCGGAGTGGATCCTAATCCAAGGAGGTTAGCTCTTCGATTATTTATTAGAAGAACAGGTAAACAGATCTAACCATTTTGTTGCTATATAAGGTAAATTCCACAAATAAGAGTAAATTAAATCCAAATTGACCAATTGGATATGGTGAAAAATTATAATCATAAACAGAAAATAACCCCAATGCACAATTAGTAGCAGCTAATTGATTTATGAAAAACCAGAAATATTAAAACTGAATCTAACTTTACATAAGCTCTATGGTCAAAAAAAAGAAAACCCATATATGATAATTTGATCCAAATACAAAATCAATGAAAAAAATCTGATAAAGAATAACAATCAAAAGGAGAAAGAATAAGCAAAAGAAAATAGGAATCTGGAATAAAGTGCATATATACCTTCAATAAAGAAGAGGGAGAAAGGAAGAGAGGTGCCGATGGAGAAGATTTGAGTATTTTGTGGCTGTAAGTTGCGTCGACAGATGGAGAAATAAAAAAGAGAAAAGAAGAAGAGATTATATAAGGAAGAAAGAAAATCCTACAACGTCAAAGATTTGGCTAATACTTTTACAATTTTGATTTTTTGCCTCCTTTTATTTATTCTTTTTGCAACTTTTCTTTCCTTTCAAAATTTCAAACTCCTCCCAAATTTGCTAGCTATCGGAGTCAGTTTTGACACTCACGAATTATATGCAATTTGCTTTTAAACTATGCGCATTCCACCTACATGATTTCATGATTTATATGAATTCTATTTCTGAAATATTATGTTTTTACCTTAATGAGTATATATTTTTTTTTCAAAGTTATATTAATATTATATTAAATGTTAGTATCTTTGAATATAAAAGAAAATTTAAAATAAACTATTAGAAAAAAAAATGCTTATTGTTGATTCAAGTTGTAATAACTTATAGCTTATTTGATCAAGCTTTTGGTAGGCTAAAAGTGCATATTTTAAAATAATGAAGTGTTTGGTCAAGCTGTTAAGAGAAAATAAGTGTTTCTAAGGAGTAACAGAATGTGTTTTTCAGAAGCTATAAAAAAAGTAGATTTTTCTCAAAAACACTTTTGACAAAAATACACGTAGAAGCACTTTTAAAAATTTTGGTCAAACACTAATTGTTGCTCAAAAGTGTTCTAAAGTTTATTGATCAAACACAAACTGCTTCTGGCATAAAGTATTTCTTTTGAGAAGTACTTCTCATAGTAAGCTAATTTTAGAAGTTTGGCCAAAGAGACTATTAATAAAGAAAGCAGCTCTGGCTTATAAGACTCTCAATCATATTAGTTAATTTATTCAACTTAAGTTTTATTATAGTTTTATAATTCTTTTTTCTTAGACTAAAAAGGATGTTTTATATTTATATGATTTGGGAAATAAAGTTACAGTTACAAGAAGGGATTTTTTTTAAAAGTTGTGTCAGAACAGTCCTTATTGAGAACAGAAAATACATATTCGAGGGTGGGGGAGGGGGGTGCTCAACATATTATAGTGGTATCACAGTTGACATTTTGCGTAATGAGCTAAGTGTTTGTCAATTTTTCTAGCATATCAGTTACATGGTTGATCTCCTGATAGATATGTCTAATCTCCATGTTGTGCAGAGCTGTCATCAAGGACTTGCAATCAAAGATGAGATGTGAGTGAAAACTTATGTTCGTGTGGGTAATAGGGGTTAGTACCTGGGAATCAGTCTCAATCTGTAATGAACAGAGATTCAAATCTCGTATCAGGTGAAGACCCAAGGAGAGGGCTACAAGCTCGCATTCAAATGTAGTTAAGAAGTTGAGGTTAGTGATATAGTCGTGGAGCCTTTACACATTATGGTCTCAAATTGCCTCCCCCACACCGCACCACTTTTTTTTATATGGAATTCAAAGCACAATTGGTGTTTAGCTTGTAATAGCCAAGATTAGGGAGATGCCACTTGATATATGCAATATTTTTGTGGGAAATTATGGGGATAAATAGTGGAATTCATCTATGTGAGATAAGATAGTTGTTACAGATCAGTGAACGTTGATGGTGAAATAAGTTATGGTTACGATTTGGCCAAATATGTCATAGTATGAATAGGGCGAGAAGCGAGGTAGGAAGGGTCGTTTTTTTGGTGAATAAACGATGGGTTCATATAAGTATAATGAGAGTAGAGCTAGAAAGGAAAGGGTGTATTTGGATTATAAGAAATGCCAAAGAAAATTCAGACATGGTAGACTTCAGCACATTCAAAGAAAATATGATGAATGGTTCCTCAGATAATGGACAACAATGGCATGACGAGGTAGGAATGATATGAAAGGAGGATAGGAGACAAGTTGTAAGTAGTCTTTGACGTAGTAAGAGCTAATATGAGTGATTTTGTTTGGGGTGTGTAGTTTTCAAAGCCATTGCCAAGACATGATTGTGTATCGTTGGTTCATCTTGGGGAGTTTGGTAAGGAGAAATAAATGGTAAGATGACATGATGGAAAAGGATCCATTAGGAGTAGGGAACCAACTAAAGGTGTCCAGACATAGGACTCGAAAATATAGGTATCATGAATATGGGCAGAGACTGTAGAAGGTACGTCAAAAGAAAGTTGGGTGAGATCCCGGTATTCTGTCTGAGTAGATTATTAACCATAAGAATTAAAGAACTTTTGGAATTGGCTCAATAAAGCGACTGTCACGAATCGAGTTTACACCCTAAACGCAACATGGTACTTAGAATCATAAGTGACGCCATGCAAACTCATGGAAAAGCATAATTCTGATAAGACTGATCTACTGAAAGATAATATTAAGCGGAAGCTGGCTAAAGAAATAAGAAAATACTGAAATGATAATAAAGATTTGTTCAAACATTGGAACCTAAGCTGAATCTACAAATATTTTCTGAAAGCCTTCTAAAGGAAATGATGAATTGCTGGGACAAACCCTCAGCTAATTCTATTGTCTGAAAGCTAAACCGAAAATAATATACTAAAATGGAAACTCCGGACCTCGGCAGATGAGGACTCACCACTAAAAGCTGCTGGAGAATCGCCTAGAGAAAACTAGTTATGGTGTTGAGGTTGGGTACCTATGCCTATATCATAAAATGATATAGCACATAGAAATATGGGATCTATACTTTGAATATACTAATTATGTGAGATATAAGCTAAACATAAGAATAATAAAAATACATAATATATATTGAATGAAATGTTATGACCATATCTGAAAACATAAGTACTGAACAGAAATCTGAAGAACTGACAATACTGTAAGAACCAATAGCTGACTGAAGGTCATAAGCAAATCCTAAAAATCTTGAAAACTGGTCTGGATGAGGGGGGACTATGATTGTACTGGAGTGTACAGTATTATGGAAGAGCCTATAACCGACATATAACCATGTGAGCTAGATATGGAGTTCCATGTATACACCCCATCGAAGAGAGTCCACTGTACCTTTCCAAGGTATAGTAGCTAAGCTGTGTGATCACTGTCTAGGGCCCATTTGGGCTAATAAACTACAGTGGCATGTAGTTCTGTAAACGTGGGTGCGTTGAACCCGGCCCGCTCAGTGCTAAGTATTACTCCCACTGAAAACTTAATTATATCTAACTGGCTGATAGCTCGAAACTGATATCCTAGGACTAAGTTAGAACTACTTATCTAAAGTGTTCTGAGAGTCTAAGGACCTGAAAGAAACTATGTTCTAGGACTTGTCAGAGTTGCTTTATCTGCAAGTGTCGTGATAGTCTAAAGAACAACAATCATGCTAATAAACTGATACTACTGAATATACTGAGTAATGACAATATTACTGAGACTGAACATACTAAAGATCTAACTTTCTATTCAAGCGTATGTGCTAACATTCAATCCGAGTGAAAATATCATGATAAAACAATATTTCTAACCCGAATCTAAGTCATGGAATTTCTACTCATAAATTATACTCGAGATTAGGGCTAGAAAAAATACAGTATAAATGTCATGCCCCACCTGGGGAGGCGTAACTGACACCTAATGCCATACTGGACCCTGAGCTGGCGTAGCTAGATATATCCACTTCTGGTGCATGCCAGCAACACGCAATCAAGAAAACAATCAAGTATATCTCGGCTTAAACATAACCTTAGGCCGACCAGGCCGCAATATAACACCTGTGCAAAATCATCTTACCCAACAATACGCAATAATAGTATCATCCTATGCGGGCCGACAAGACCACCATGTTGTCTAAGTCAGACCAAAAGAAAGACAAGCGCATAAATACATATATAAGCCAACAGGCTACCAAAAGGAAAAACAACTAGGCCTACAGGGCCAACAACGCATGTTTAACAATATCCGTAGTCTGCAAGCCTCTAAAAAGTAAGTCACTGACTGGGACAGGGCCCCGACTTACCCAAAAATTGGATAGCAAAAACCAGACAAACCTCAAAAGTATGGAAACTCCGGAAGAAGGGAGCTAACCACTCTTCTAAGTCTGAACGGCTACTAGGGAGGTCCCCGAACCTGACTGACTGAACCTGCAGGCAAGTATGCAGCGCCCCAAGCGTGGGCGTCAATACAACATGTATTGAGTATGTAAGGAAATAATAAGTTGAAACCCAAACTAATAAAAAGAACTAGACGTAAACAGCTAAAAGAGTCATAAAATACCTAAATAATCTCATCTGTATAATTGTATACTAACAAACATTAGACAAACAAGAACCTAACCTGGCCCCCATAAGCCTGGCAGGTACAAATAATTAAACAATAACCTACTTGGCCCCTATAAGCCACGATAAGTACAATCCAATCTGTATACCCCTATTAGTACCACTGTAGCCTCGAAGGAATTCTATAGTTTATCTGAAACTAGCCTTACACAGGCAATCAACACACATTTGTGTGTTGTTCTAAAACTCAATTGTAACTAGTCCTTCGTAGGCAATCAAGGTGTACCTGTAAGAAGCCCCTTAGGCGATCAGTATATCTCTGTAAATAGCCCCTCAAGTGACTATAGGTGAGCACATGAGGCTCCTCTATCTGTATCTTGAGCCCTCTGGGCTCCTATAACTGTATTTGAGTCTTCTAGACTCCTGTAACGGCACTCCGAGCACACAAGGCTCTTTTGAAGATCAGCAATGCCAACTCAGGCATAAAGGAATTTGGTAAGGGCACCGGACTTCAAGTGGCTCTGTAGGCCTCAATATAGACGTTCTAGACTTCGTAATGCTCTGTGAGCATAACATAGCCCCATTGGCACTTCATAATTATAGTTCGCTCCTTGAGCAGCCTGTTTAGCATTTGACATGCCTAACTTATATTTCCACACATCGCTCGGTGAATGTAGCATAGCCCCTTAGGCCTAACACAACTATTACTTGCCTCTGTAGCAACCTGGATAACATCTAACAGGCATATCCTATGTGTCCACATCTAGCCAGATAGTCATAAAGACAATTATAGAATCAACTAGCCTAGAAAGAAAAGGACGAGGTATGGAGTGACCCGAACAATAATTTGAATGCCATAACAAGCTATAAGATCGCTAATATTAGGCGTAGCCCCTTGCATCTAAACTCCGTAGCCCACTGGGTAGCCACAAAAAGTAGTACTTTGAAGCTAATCAAATAGGATGCTAAGCATAAAGGAATTTGGTAAGGGCACCGGACTTCAAGTGGCTCTGTAGGAATTTGGTAAGGGCACCGGACTTCAAGTGGCTCTGTAGGCCTCAATATAGACGTTCTAGACTTCGTAATGCTCTGTGAGCATTACATAGCCCCATTGGCACTTCATAATTATAGTTCGCTCCTTGAGCAGCCTGTTTAGCATTTGACATGCCTAACTTATATTTCCACACATCGCTCGGTGAATGTAGCATAGCCCCTTAGGCCTAACACAACTATTACTTGCCTCTGTAGCAACCTGGATAACATCTAACAGGCATATCCTATGTGTCCACATCTAGCCAGATAGTCATAAAGACAATTATAGAATCAACTAGCCTAGAAAGAAAAGGRCGAGGTATGGAGTGACCCGAACAATAATTTGAATGCCATAACAAGCTATAAGATCGCTAATATTAGGCGTAGCCCCTTGCATCTAAACTCCGTAGCCCACTGGGTAGCCACAAAAAGTAGTACTTTGAAGCTAATCAAATAGGATGCTAAGCATAATCGTTCTGAAGGCATAGCGGTACAAAAATTGATTGTAAGCTCACAATAAAGTCGTAGGTGACCAAACTATATGGTTCCTTCACCTAAAATGACTACAGGCTACTAGTAGCAAGATATGATCCTAAGCATCCAATCACAATAGCATTACAGGTAGTCACACAATTATTAACCCGAAGGTAGAATCATAATACTAAGATTCTAGCTGTGTGGGCGTCAAAGTACGCTAGCAGACCGTAGGCAAGCTTTATCAAGTCTAGGAGTCGTGAACAAGAAATAACATTTTCAAGATACACCTTATGCTACCCAATTTAGCAAGACATGCTCAATGGCTAACCACAAGCCTCTACGGCCTTGGTAAGTTAGCATAACATCACTAATCGATCTAGGCAACAACAATACAACTGAATAACCTCTAAGCCGATTCTAACGAGTGACAAAGCTAGGCATGGCCAACCCCGACAAGGGATACTTATTCTAATCATAGATTCAAATCACAGTAACTAACCACAATGCACATAACCATAAATACTATTACAAAAAGCACAAGTCATATTGGTAAAGCAGCGCCAAATGGNCATAGATTCAAATCACAGTAACTAACCACAATGCACATAACCATAAATACTATTACAAAAAGCACAAGTCATATTGACTATATGATGAGAGAAACTTGTCAAAGGAGATTTAGCCTTAGCAGACCTCAATTCACCGAACTCCACTTAACTGGTCAAGCTTCAACTATAAACTTGCAATCCTCCCACGTCTTAGCTCATACTTCATGAGAATTAGGCTATTCTATTTCAAGAAAATTGGCCAGCAGCGTCATCCCACAAGACACAACGACAACAAGTCATAATGAATTCAATTCAGCGAAAACCTTACAAATTCTTATGAATTAAGATGGTAGAAGTACTTATTATCACTTGTAAGCATTTTGTACTTGAATAGAGATGATTTCTACGGCTTCTGCTCCTTAGGGATCCATCAATCCAAGCTAATTTTAATGATTCGACTCCGTAGATATGTTCTTCATAGGCCCGGGATTCATTACCCAAGAATAATTTGTAATTAGACATGATTTGATAGCGAAATTGCCTTCACTTTGTTGAAAACCTAAAGGGGAAATCGCCTAGTCGTAGCTCTCTATTTTGGAATTGTTTTAAATGAAACAATACACACAACTTATATATACATATATATATAGGGGAGGCGGTGTAAGGGGTTTGTGGCACGCCTCCCATTGTGGAGGAGCGGAGGCATGATGCGCCACTCTCTGCGTGCGAGAGAGGTGTGCGGCGCGACACCCGTAGCACCTGCCTCCGGCTCCTTCCACTCGATCACTCGATAACGTGCTCCCGCGTTCCATCTTTGGCCCTTCTCCTATATGTGTCATACTCCAAGAACTCTCGGCATGCACATGCACACATCAGTTAGACCATGAAGAACTTACGGGGTGTAACATCATTCCCCCTTAGGGACATTCGTCCTTGAATGTAATTCAATCTTAAGAGACTCAGTTCTAAGGTATCACCAAAAAAAATTCGGCAGAGTCTCCACTGTAATATGAACTATTTGGAAACCTGAAATGCAGAAAAGTACAACTTGTGCGTATCACAGGATGCTACAAACAACAATAAAACATAGCTCCATAATAAAAAAGAGAGCAACTAGAAACAATGGTAACAAAAACAACAATACAACACCTGAGAACTATCTTACCTTAACTGGTACTGTCTGAGTCGGTTTGCTACTGTCATAGGGTCTGGAACAAGTGAAGGTATCTAGACGTCATGTCGTCCTTAACTTCCCAAGCCATCTCTTCTATATTTTTGTTCCTCCACAAGACTTTAACAGAAACTACATCCTTGGTCCTTGATCTACGGACCTATCAATCTAGTATAGCGATTGGTGCCTCCTCATAGGACGATTCCTCAGTTAACTGAACATTCTCAATTGGGACAATCCGACAAGGGTCTCTTATGCACTTCTGTAACATCGATACATGAAAAACTAGATGAACAGATTCTAGCCTTGAAAGCAATTTTAACTCATAAGCCACTTGGCCTATCTTCTGAAGGATCCGGTATGACCTAATGAATCTAGAGTTGAGCTTTCCCTTCTTGCCAAATCTCATAACGCCTTTCATCGGCGACTCTTTAGGAATACCCAGTCATTGACATAAACTCTAAGTCTCTATGCAGTATATTAGAATAGGACTTCTGACGGCTCTGGACTATCAACAAATGCTCTCTAATGAGCTTAACTTTCTCTTCTGACTGATGTATCAGATCAGGTCCAATCAACCCTGACTCGCCTACTTCAAACCATTCTATGGGGGACCTGCATTTCCACCCATACGAAGCCTCATAAGGCGTCATCTTAATGGTAGAATGGTAACTGTTATTATATGCAAACTCAATAAGAGGTAGGTGATCATCCCAACTTCCTTGAAGTCTAGCACACACACCCGTAACATATCCTCGAGTGTCTGAATCGTGCCCTTAGCTTGGCCATTTGTTTGGGGATGAAAAGTTGTACTCAAATTAACCTGTGTTCCCAAACCTTTCTGGAATGTCTTCTAGAATCTTGCTGTGAATTGGGCCCCTCTATCAGAGATGATAGACACTAGGACACCATGCAGGTGGACTATCTCTTTAATGTACAACTCAGTATAATCTTCGGCTGAGAACATAGTCTTGACTAATAAGAAATAGGATGATTTGTTCAGCCTATCAACAGTGACCCAAATAGAGTCAAATTTATTCCTAGTACGAGGTAAACCAATAACAAAATCCATATTGATTACTTCCCGCTTCCACATAGGCACAACTATCTCCTGAGTCAGCCCGCCCAGCTTCTGACGTTCAGCTTTTACTAGTTGGCAATTGGGTCACTGTGCTACAAACTCTGCAATATCTTTCTTCATCCCATGCCACCAATAGATCTCTTTTATATCATGGTATATTTTCATCGAACCCAGGTGAAGAGAATAACGAAAATAATATACCTCTGCCATAATCTGCTAGTGAAGCCCTACCACATTTGAAATGCAGAGTCGACCTCTAAATCTGAAGACTCCGTCCCTTGTTATCTCAAAGGCCAATGAATCCTCCTGCTGAGCCTTGCCTCTGAGCTATACTAGGATAGGGTCTTCATACTGTCTCTCTTTCACCTCCACAAATAGAGATGACACTGCAGTATTTTGGATCACAACCCCACTATCATCTGAGTCCATCAATCAAACTCCTAAACTGGACAACTAGTGAATCTCCCTAGCCAATTCCCTCTTTTCTAGCATCAAATACGCTAGGATACCCATGGATCTGCAACTAAGGACATCGGTTACAATGTTAGCCTTCCCTGGATGATACAAGATATCTACATCATAGTCCTTTGGCAGCTCAAGACAATGACGTTGTCGCAACTTCAACACTTTCTGTTTAAAAATATATTGGAGGCTCTTGTGAGCAGTAAATATGTCTACATGAACGCCATATAAGTAATGCCTCCAAATCATTTAGAGCATTAACAACCATAACCAACTCTAGATCATGGGTCAGGTAGTTATTTTCTTGCTTCCTCCATTGTCTCGAAGCATAGGTAATCGCTTTGCCATGCTGCATTAGAACACACCCTATATTCATGCCTAAAGAATTACGACATACAACATAACCTTTTAAACCCTCTAGTAAGGCTAGTACTGGTGCAGATGTCCATCTATCTTTTATTTCAGGAAACTCTGCTCCGAAGCCTCAATCCACTAGAATTTAGCTGCCTTCTGAGTCAGCTTCATCAGTAGTGCAGATAGGGAAAAGAATCCATCCACAAATCTTTTGTAATACCCAGCTAACCCCAAAAAGCTATGAGCTTTGGTCAGAGTTGTGGGTCTGGGCCAAGTCTTTACGGCTTCTACCTTTTGCGAGTCAACCTGAATGCTCGTATCTCAATATTTGGCAACGATTACAAGTACTATCAACCCGCTAATCCCCAGGTGTAGTTCTGATGTTTTCCAGAACTAGATGTTCCTTTCTTTCCCTCACCTCTTTGTGCTGAAGTACGAGATCTGTGTCCCATACACCATACTGGCAAGGATACTACTAGCCAACTCTACTGACCTATATTGTTCTGACCCCTACTCAGGCCGGTTCCTATCATATAACCTTTCTAGTCTTCAAAATAACAAGTTGGGGAACCATATTTATAATTCTCCAAGTATTCCCTACCGCCATCAACATAATGCGGTGGAATTAGTCTGATCTGACCTGATCATTTCTACTGCTATGAATCTATTGCTTATGGATTCTCGCATGTACTTCACTGCCCCTGACAATCTTACCTATTATCCTAAATTTACTGTAGTGAAGGCCTAGGTGGCCTATTTAAGTATTAGGGTTCTTGATCATTTTTATAACGTCTGAAAGGAATCCATGGGTCTAGCTCTCTCTTGCTATTTACCCTTAATAACATAATGCCAATATTTACGCCCTCTTCTATACTGAGAAAAGGATAGGAGTTGGAAAATGACCATATCATTCTATAGTGGGGCTAAGGTATGAGACTCGACAAACTCGGGAGGGCTTAAAGTAAGAATCTCATGATTTCACCACCTTCCGTACCTTCCAGGTGATCTAACATTAGTTGGTGTCCTTTTCCATTACTGAGTAGTTACTAAGTGAGCCAATATATGTACTTAACATCAATCAGATGACAAGGGGAGTGGCTGGAGGTAGCACCGGTGATTCTATAGTCACCAGAGGCTCCTAACATAATGGAGAAGCTGAGGAGATCAAGAGGTTGTCTCCTCTTTATCCTTAGGCTTGGCCATCTCTACTCATGACAAATTCCATGTACTTGCTCCTGCTGTTGTATCTAGCATCTGATTGATAGCGGTTTGCCTCATAAGAATTATTCTGTATGCAGACAACAATCACGAGCTCAAGAACTTATCCATGTAAGACTCAGCTCTAACGCACGATTTGAGCAGAAGAAGAGTAACCATACTATCAAGCCTTGCAGTTTCCTGCTTATAAAGTGTAGTGCACAATACATTCATAAACAAGATTCTACTAGATATGACTTGCAGACTCTCTAGGATATGATGTTTCTTTGATATAAATTTTATCATGCCCCATCTGGGGAGGCGTAACTGGCACCTAATGCCATACTAGACCCTGAGCTGACCTAGCTGGACATATATACTTCTGGTGCATACCAACAACACGCAATCAAGAAAACAATCAAGTATTTCTTGGCTTAAACATAGCCCTAGGCCGATAAGGACGCAACATAACACTTGCACAAAATTAGATGACTCAATAGTACACAATAATGGTATCATCCTATACGGGCCGACAAGACCACAATGTTGTCTAAGTAAGACCAAAAGAAAGACAAGTGCATAAATACATATACAAGCCAATAGGTTGCCAAAAGGAAAATCAACTAGGCCCACACGGCCAACAACGCATGTCTAACAATACACGTAGTCTTCAAGCCTCTAAAGAGTAACTCACAGGCCAAGTCAGGGCCCCGACCTACCCAAAACTTGGACACCAAAAACCACACAAACCTCAAAAGTATGGCAACTTTGAAAGAAGGGAGCTGACCACTTTGTTGAGTCTGAACGGCTCCTAGGGAGGTCTCGAAACCTGACTGACTAAGCTTGCAGGCAAGTATGCAGCGCCCAAAGTGTAGGCGTCAGTACACCATGTACCGAGTATGTAAGGCAATAATAAGCTGGAACTAAAACTGATAACAAGAACTAGACGTAAACAGTTAAAAAAGCTATAAAATACCTGAATAATCTCGTTTGTATAATTTTATACTAACAAACATTAGATAAACAAGAACCTAACCTAGCCTCCTTAAGCCTGACAGGTACAAACAATCAAACAATAACCTACCTGGCCCCCATAAGCCACAGGAAGTACAATCCAATTTGTATACCCCTATCAGAACCACTGTAGCCTCGAAGGAATTCTGTAGTTTATCTTAAACTATCCCTACACAAGCAATCAACATACATCTGTGTGTTGTTCTATAGCTCAACTGTAACTAGTGCTTCGTAGGAAATCAATGTGTACCTATAAATAACACCTTAAGTGATCAATATATCTCCATAAATAGCCCCTCAGGTGACTATAGGTGAGCACACGAGGCTTCTGTATCTATATCTTGAGCCCTCTGGGTTCTGTAACTATATCTGAGCTTTCTAGGCTCCTATAACTGCACCCCGAGCATACAAGGCTCTTCTGAAGGTCAGTAATGCCAACTCAGGCATAAAGGAAGTTGGCAAGAGCACAGGACTTCAAGTGGCTCTGCAGGACTCAATATAGACGTTCTAGACTTTGTAATGCTCTTTGAGCATAACATACCCCATAGGTACTTCATAATTATAGTTCGCTCCTTGAGCAGCTTGTTTAGCATTTGACAGGACTAACTTATATTTCCACACATTACTTGGTGAGCGTAGCATAGCCCTTTAGGCCTAATACAACTGTTACTTGCCTATATATCAATCTAGATAACATCCAACAGGCATACCCTATGTGTCCACAAGTAGCCAGATAGTCATAAAAATAATTATAGAATCAGCTAGCCTAGAAAGAAAAGGTCGAGGACCGGAGTGACCTTAATGATAATTTGAATGTCATAACAAGCTATAAGATCGCTAATATTAGGCGTAGCCCCCTGCATCTAAACTGCATAGCCCAGTGGGTAGCCACAACAAGTAGTACTTTAAAGCTAATCTAATAGGATGCTAAGCATAATCATTTTGAAGGCATACAAAAATGGCCATTAAGCTAACAATAAAGTCATAGACGACCAAACTATATGGTTCCTTCACCCGAAATGACTATAGGGATACTAATAAAAAGATATCATCCTAAGCAACCAACTATAATAGCATTACAGGCAGTCACAAAACTATTAACCCTAAGGTAGAATCACAATACTAAGATTCTAGCTTTGTGGGCGTCAAAGTATGCCAACAGCCCGTAGGCAAGCTTTATCAAGTCTAGGAGTCATGAACAAGAAATTACATTGTCAAGCTACGCCTTATACTACCCAATTTAGCAAGACATGCTCAACGGCTAACCACAAGCCTCCATGGCCTTAGTAAGGCAGCACAACATCACTAACCAATCTAGGCGACAATAATACAACTGAATAACCTTTAGGTTGATTCTAACGAGTGCCAAAGCTAGGCATAGCCAATCCCGACAAGGGATACTTACTCCAATCATAGATTCAAATCACAACAACTAACCACAATGCACATAACTATAAATACTACTACAAAAAGCATAAGTCGTATCGACTATATGACGAGAGAAACTTGCCGAAGGAGGTTTATCCTTAACATACCTCAATTCGCCGAACTCCACTTAACCGATCATGCTTCAACTATAAACTTGAAATCCTCCTATGTCTTAGTTCATAATTC
The DNA here is from genome assembly GCA_018107945.1 of Datura stramonium. Lineage (NCBI taxonomy): Eukaryota > Viridiplantae > Streptophyta > Magnoliopsida > Solanales > Solanaceae > Datura > Datura stramonium. Next base: position 85,403 of record JACEIK010003711.1, on the reverse strand, counting down.
ATGAGAATTAGTCTATTCTATTTCAATAAAATTGGCCAACCGTGTCATCCCATAAGACACAAAGACAACAAGTCATAACGAATCAATTCGGTAAAAACCTTACGAATTCTTATGAATTAAGAGGGTAGAAGTACTTACTATCACATATAAGCATTCTGGACTTGAATAGAGATGATTTCTACAGCTTCTTCTCATTAGGGCTCTGTCAATCAGAGCCAATTTCAATGATTCAACTTTGTAGATATGTTCTTCGTAGGCCAGGGATTCATTACCCAAGAAGAATTTGTAATTAGATGTGATTTGATAGCGTGGGAGAGAGGTGCGTGGCGTGGTGCCCGTAGTGCCTGCCTCTGGCTCCTTCCACCCGCTCGCTCAATAACACGCTCCCTCTTTCCACCTTTGGCCCTTCTCTCGCATGTGTTGCACTACAAGAACTCTCAACATGCACACTCACACATCAGTTAGACCATGAAAAACTTACGGGGTGTAAAAATAAATGAACCCAAGGCATGAATTACAACTACTGATAGTGTGAGAAAACTTATAGAATTATTAGCATGGAGAAATTCATATACTGACTGAGGAAACCCTAGCCTTTAGTCTTCTATAGGGCTGGAACGGATAAGATTTATATAATTAATTTAGGACACAAGGATGAAAGAAATTTTCTTGTTGGAGTCCTACAAACCTGAAGGAGAATCCATGAGAATTAGCTTGGAAGATCTGAGAAAAGATGGATGCCCTAGTTCCTGGCTTGAGAGAAAAACTCTAAACTCTGCATACAGGTTGTTACACCCCATAAATTCTCGACACATAGATGGCCTACTCGCATGTTGGTTAAGAGTTTTTGAATGCCATACATGCTAGGAAAGGCCCAGGGAAAGACCGGATAAGAAATCCGTCGAACCATCGCAGAAGGAGCCGGGGCAGAGCCCCTCCGCGATGGCAATGTGTCACGGAGGGAGGGCCTCCGCGTT
>JACEIK010003711.1:41899-58583 GCA_018107945.1 Datura stramonium | reverse complement strand
ATTTATGAATTTTCTTGCGTGCTTGATTAGTTTGTAGTAGTTTTTTTTAGTTTTATTTTATTTTGGGTTCCTCCGATTTTTTTTAGTACTTTTTCAGTGGATAGTCCCTTAGAACCGAATAAAGAGTCTAGATTTTTTATTTTATTTTTATAGTCAATGAGTCATGACTTTGCCTGATGATGGATGATTGACGACCTTCTTAAGGGTAAATTGGTAATTAGGAAGAACAAGAACTTGAACCTTATGAATGCTAGGTGTTTCATTTAGGTATCATTGGGACTTTATGAAATTTACTCAAAAATGCTTGAAAAAGGTAGAAACACTTCTTTTGAAACTTGACTTTTGTACTTGAAAAAAGTGGGCTTAATTATGTTATGCATGCAATATGGATATATGTGTTTATGTGATCTTGATTTTCATTGTTAAACCATCTTGTGCCAATGTGTGAGGAAGTTTTGATATACTCCATGCGTACAATTTGATGTCTAGAACTTGCCCGGAGTGTTTGCAAACGAAATAAGAATGATGGATTTAGAAGTGATATAGGCGTTTCTTTGGTAGCCTATTTTTATCCTATTTTACCTACCTTGATTGTAATTTTTCTAGTTATCCATTTTGAGCATTAGCCTATTCTTTTGATAGTCATATTACAAGCTTAAATCCCGTTTTGTTCTATTGACTTCTATTTGATCCAAATGACTCCTAGAGCACTTTAATTAAAAAAATTGTATGAAAGGAGCATAAGTGGAGAAGTGAAGGGAAAATCCAAAAAGTGTGGAAATTAGAAGAAAAGAAAAGGGTGAAAATTGCTAAACAAGGAGGGTGATGTTAGTGGGAAAACAAAAAGAAGAAAAAAGCTTCGAGAAAAAAAAATGATGATGGAAAAATGTGTGAATGAGCTTAATTGTCAAAAAAAAATTCCCACAAGTCACCTAAATTTAAAAATTGAAAAATAAAATGATGTATAAGGAGAAAATTTTGAAATTGAAGAATGAGCTATAAAAATAAAAGTGTTGTGAAGTATTAAAGTGCTTGGGGAGATTAGTCACTATCTTGGCCAAATAGTTCCTACCCGTCCCTTAGCCTACATTACAATCAAATTTATGTCCTAATTTATTCTTGATTCATAATTCTATATTAGTGGAGTATTACACTAAGGGCAAGCCTATGGATCGTCTTTTGCATGCATGTTGAGTTCTTTGAGTGAATGAGCGGAAATTATTTTATTTTTTCCCAAGTTTATATTGATGTATAGCTTGTGTGATAAAGGACATCTATCCAAATTGTGAGGGGCACAATGGTAAGATTTTGGTTTATCTTGATTGCTAAATTATATTTGATTCATATCGGCCCAAAATATGTCTTGATGAGTTAGTTTTCAAAAGATAAATGATTTTGAAATTTGACATTTTAATGTTGATCCTATATGCATATGAGTGAATTTTTTGAGCTTTATTGATTTGTCTCATGATCCTAAGCGCAAGTAGTCCTATTCGTAGTATGAATTTTGTGCCTAAATGTTAGAAGGGGAGTAGTAGATTGTTCAAGGACGAACAATAGTTTAAGTGTGACGTGTTGATGAAGGGCGTACTTACGCACTTCTTAGCCATATTTTGCCCATACTTTATTATGTTTTGGGAATAAATTATGTGTGTTTACATGTGTTTATGTTATATATTTGTGAAAATAGATAACACACATGATGAGATACTTTCAGGGCTAAAAGTAGTGAATTTGGGTGTATTTGAGGCTTTTGGAATAAAGACGAAAGAAGTGGAGTGAGCAAGGAAAGAATGCAGCAGTTTTCACCACACTGGCCACACCTGCACAGCAAGGGGCACAACGCAGACCTAGAGTGATGCGGCCAGAGGCGCAAGGCGCCGACACTTCAGCGCAAAAGCATGCGCGATGCGGCCCTTCCTCCTTCGCGATGCGGCCCTTCCTCCTGTGCGATGGCATGTGCGGTGCACCAAGTATGTTCAATGACCAAAAGTCAAAACCCACTTCAACAAGGAAAAGGATCTACAAGTCCAAATCAAATCCTTGAAGGAACAATAAAAACATCAATCTACTACTATAAATATGCTTTAATTTTATGTAATAGGTGTGTATTAAGTCTTAACACAATTTAGAAGACGCAATATGTCATGATCCGAACATAGGACCGGATCGAGACATGGGACAAAGGACCCTGAGTGACTTTGAGTCGACCCATGGCATGAACATCAAACTAACTCAATCAAGAAATGTTGAAGATTCAATGTACATAACATAGCGGAAATCTAAACTTGGCATAAGATCTGAAATACATCACATGCGTTTGAAGTTGAATGTAAACTATGTCCGAGAAAGCCTCTATCACTAATGAGTTGATAGGACAAGATCCCAACTAACTCTCTAAAACTGAAACTGAAATACACTAATATATCTGAATAAAAGAGAGGCCCTCAACAGATGAGGACTCACCAACAGAGACTGATGCTACTCTGAAAGCTAACTAGGGTCGAGGCTGAATCTGAGTACTGGAGCCTGTATCATGAAACGATACAGCATAGAGTATGCATTCATTATGTGGAATGTACCGAGTATGCAAGGTAAGTAAAATGGACATTTAAAAATACATAAAAGTTCATAAGAGTAGGACAACATGAATATAACATACATATCATAATGAAACATAAGGTTCAAGGTTTTCAAAACATTCGTAATGCATTCATAATTATGATCACGAGAGAAAAGCTTAATTAAATATGACTTGAGCCAAAGTATGTAATCGTAATCATACATATATCATGAGGAATAGTGGAGATTCTTATAACCGACACACCCCATAGGAGCACACATGGAGCCCGACCTGTAAACCCCTAGTAGGGAGGGTGTTCATTCCTTGCCAATGGTAGAACCATAAAAGGTGTGATATCACTCATGAATGGCCCATTTGGGGTAAAGGGGACAGTCTCAAGGGAGGTCCCATCGTAACCTATAGTGGCACGTAATTCTGAGATTCGAGGCAAAACTTGGGCCCCAAACCTACTCGGTGTTAAATACTACTCCTAAAACATATATAGTGTTCATAGGATAATATACATGAAATTCATGATAATCATAAGCATTCTTGAAAATACGTGAACTAGGAATGAAATAAGGTCCATGAGTCGGCCATAATCATAAATTCATAAATCATGAGATTCATACATGCTTGTAAATTATTTGTACTTGAGACTCATAAATCATGATGATCATATAAGAGAATCATATCACAAATCATAAATCATAGTGGGCTAAAAAGGATCAAGATCATAATGAAATCGTAACTTGATTTTTCATAAAAACATGCATAATTGGGAATAATTTTATTTAAATCCGAATCTATAAATTTATATTCAAAATAGTTATAAAATCTTCTCATAGATCATAAAACATGATTTAATACATGAAGGACATTGACCCATAGATAGATCATAGGGAAATTCACAAGAATTAGATTAAACCCAATAGATCATGGAACTTGAATTATAGAAGTAAAATCTCATAGAATTGATAGAAGTTTGGGAATGAGAGTGGGAGGAACTCGCATTCATAGCCTCACATACCTGGGTAGCTTGATTTTTCCCTCTTCCTTGAACACTCAAAAGAAATTGAAGAAGAATTGATGGATTTAAGCTTTGATCACCTCTAAAAGCCTCCTAGTCTTGCATGCATGGAATGGTAAGGCTTAGGATAGGTTTTACTCTTTAAAACCCCCTTAATTGAGCTCAAAAATACGTAGTTTAGGCCTGGGGACCATAGGAATTACGATAAAGCCCTTAATAAATTCGCAGAAAATAACTGACTGCCAGCCCCAATGAGGGACTGGATGAGTCATCACCTTAGTCCACAACTCGTGGCCTTCAGTCGTCGAGTGCACTGCCCATATTTCCTCAATGGGTCCCCACAAGGGTCCTAATGGATCGTGGTTGGTGACCATGACTCGTGGTCACCTCTTGTGGTCTCCACTGTCCAAAAACCATTACCCCTTGACCAATCTTGACCAAAGCTGACTCAATGAGTCGTGGTGTCTGACCACAACTCATGGTCACGCCCGTAGTGACTTCCAATCTAAATTTCTAAAACATAAGACCAGGACTTCACCAAGAGTCACCTAACGACTCGTGGTCAACCCCATGAGTCTAATAACGACCCGTTCTATGACCTGGTGCAGATTTTCCAATTTTCTCAATTTCAACTCCCGGGTCTGATCTTTGGGATTTCAGGGTATTACAATATTCCCCCTTGGGAACACTTGTCCTCAAATGTTGAAAATTATATAGAAATGCAGAGAATGCAATCATCATACTCAATTACTGATCATGCAAGCTGAAAAGTGACGAAATGACTAACTCCTCTTTAAACTACATGGCTGAACTGAATTCACGAACCATACATATATACTTTGACATAAAAGAAACTTGGGCACATGAACTGAATATGAAATTGAATAGAGTTTTAGAGAAAAAACTGATACCTCAAGCTGGAACTGAGTTGGTAGAGAATAAATGTGGATATCTAGTCATCATGTCTGCTTCGGCTTCCCACGTAGCTCCCTCAACATGCTGATTCCTCCATAAAACTTTAACTGAAGCTACTTCCTTGTTTCTTAGCCTTTGAACCTGATGATCCAGTATTTCCACCAGAACCTCCTCATAACTTAGGCTGTCTTTCACACCAACACTATCCACCGGGACAACTAGAGCTGGATTACCCAAACACTTCTTTAAGAGCAATACATGAAAAACATGATGCACAGAAGCTAATTCTGAGGGCAACTCCAACTCATATGCCACCTTGCCAACCCACTTCACAATCCAGTAGGGCCTAACATAACGAGGGATGATTTTTCCTTTCATTCCAAACCTCATCACTCCCTTCAGGTGAGACACATTCAGAAACACCCAATCATCCTCTTCGAACTCTAGTTCTATCCTTCTCACATCGGCATAGGACTTTTGGTGACTTTGAGCTATTTTCAACCTGTCCCGTATGAGCTGAACCTTCTCCATACCCTCATGGGCTGAATCTAGTCCTACATTGCAGTTTCACCAACCTCAACCAGCCAATAGGCGATCTACATCTCCACCCATAGAGAACTTCAAACGGAGCCATCTGAATGTTGGAATGGTAGTTGTTATTGTACGCAAACTTGATAAGAGGAAAATACATTCGAATGGTAGTTGTTATTGTATGCAACCTCAATAAGAGGCAAATGATCATCCCAACTACCCTTGATGTGAATCACACATGCTCTCAACATGTCCTTGAGAGTCTGAATTGTCCACTCCGCTTGACCATACATTTGCGGGGAAAATGTTGTCCTGAGCTTAACCTGAGTGCCCAGTCCTTTTTAAAACGACCTTAAAAATTGAAAGGTAAACTGAGTACCTCTGTCCGATATGATAGACAAGGACACTCCATGCAATCGAACCAACTCCGAAATGTATTGTTTTCCATAATCCTCCGCGAAATCAGTGGTTTTGACCGGTAAAAAATGAGCGGCTTTGGTCAACCTGTCTACAACAACTCAAATGGAGTCATCTTGCCAACGAGTGTGAGGCAAACCTGTTATGAAGTCCATATCTATCTCTTCCCACTTTCAAGTAGGAACGCTAATATCTTGGAGCACACCTCTAGGTCTTTTGAGCTCAACCTTCACGTATTGATAGTTTGGACACTTAGCCACAAATTCTGCTATGTCCTTCTTCATGCCATTCCACCAATAGACTTCATGTAGGTCATGATACATCTTGGTGGAACCTGAATGTATAGAATAACTGGATCCATGAGCCTCGTGCAATATCTGGATCCTTAAATCATCAACATCTGAAACACATAAGTGACCCTAATATCGAAGCACACCTTCTCCCCCTTTGTAGAAGACCTCTACATTCTAATTCTGAATGGTCTCCTTTAACTTTACCAAAATAGGGTCCTCATCTTGTCTAGATTTTACATTAGTCACCAAGGATGATTCCTATCCGTTTTGAACTATCACCCCGCCATCGATCTAGTCAACCAAATAAACTTCCAACCTTGCAAGTCAATGCACATCTTTCACCAGCTCCTTCTTTCCCTCATCTACATGGGACACACTTTCCATGGAGAGTCTACTAAGTGCCTCTTCTACTACATTATCCTTTCCCAGATGGTAAAGGACACTCATGTCATAATCCTTAAGTAGATCCAACCACCTTCTTTGCTGAAGATTATGGTCCTTCCGGGTAAACACATATTGTAAAATCTTATGGTCTGTAAACACATCCACATAGACCTCATACAAGTAGTGTCTCCATATTTTGAAGGCAAATACCACCGCATCCAATTCGAAATCATGAGTCGGGTAGTTTTTTCATGCACTTTCAGCTTTCTATAAGCGTAAGCTATAACTTTTACGTACTGCATAAACGCACACCCAAGTCCAATCCTTGAAGCATCACAATACACCATGAACCTATCGGTACCCTCGGGTAGGGTAAACACTAGTGCTGAGGTGAGTCGAGCCTTCAACTCTTGGAAGCTCTTCTCACAAGCCTCCGACCATTGAAACTTGACCTTCTTCTAGGTTAGTTTAGTCAACGGTGCTGCAATAGATGAAAACCCCTAAAAAAACCTTCGATAGTAGCCCGCTAAGCCCAAGAAACTTCTGATATCTTAAGGAGTCACTGGTATGGGCAAATTCTTCACCGCCTCTATCTTCTGCGAGTCTACCTGCACACCCTCACTAGACACTACATGACCAAAAAATGCCACAGAATTTAATCTAAACTCACATTTTCTAAATTTTGCATACAATTGACAATCCTTCAAAGTCTATAACACCACCCTCAAATGAGCGGCATGTTCCTCCTCTCTCCGAGAGTATATGAGAATGTCATCTATGAACACAATCATCAACATGTTTAGATATGGCTTGAACAACTTTTTCATCAGGTCCATAAAAGCTGCAGGAGAATTCATTAGTCCAAAAGACATAACTAAAAACTCATATTGACCATACCGAGTTCTGAAGGATATTTTCAAAATGTCACTCTCGCGAACCCTAAGTTGATGGTATCCGGACCTGAGATCTATCTTTGAAAAGCACTTGGCACCCTGAAGCTGGTAAAGCAAATCATCAGTCTTGGGTAAAGGGAAGCTGTTCTTGATAGTGACCTTGTTCAGTTACCGATAATTAATACACATACGAAGAGAGCCATCATTCTTTCGGACTAAGAGAACTGGTGCACCCCATGGGACCTTGCAAGGTCTAATGAAACCCTTGTCTAGAAGGTTCTTCAACTGCTCCTTCAACTCCTTTAACTAGGTTGGGGCCATTCTGTAAGGAGGAATAGATATAGGTTGTGTGTCGGGTAGGAGGTCAATACCAAAACCGATTTCCCTCTCGAGAGGAATACCCGGTAGATCATCTAGGAACACTTCTGGATACTCACACACCATTGGAACTGACTAGATAGTTGGGGTCTCAGACGTAGCATCCTTAACCCTAACAAAATGGTACACATAACCTTTAGAAATCATCTTTCTGGCCTTAAGATAGGAAATGAAATGACCTAAAGGCACAACTGAACTACCCTTCCATTCTAATACTGGCTCACCCAGAAATCTGAACTCTACCACACGGGTTCTATGATTAGCGGAGGCATAACGTGCAAATAGCCAATCCATGTTGAGAATAACATCAAAATCGGTCATGGATAACTCTACTAAATCTTCTAAGGTGACTTTCTAAAGGACTGTGACCAGGCATCCTCTATACACTTGTCTAGCTACAACTAAATCACCCACTAGAGTAGAGACTGAGAAGGATTCTGACAAGATTTCGGGACTGACTCCAAAACTACTAGCCACATAAGGGGTCACCAAAGACAAGTTATCCCCTGGATTTAACAAAGCATAAATATCAAGGTGGAAAACTCGTAACATACCAGTAACCATATCGAGGGAAATATCTTGCTCCTGCAGAGACGCAAGGGCATAAAATCTTTTCTAACGCTGGCCGCCAGCTGAACTAGTCAAAGCACCCTACTGGGAGGGATGTGATGTTGGAGCTGATAAACTAGCGGCTGGCATATGGTCTACACCACCCCCTGATCTGGCTGAAGGGCAATCCCTGAGTATGTGTCCGGGTTTGCCACACCCAAAACAAGCATCTGAGCCAACTAAACACCTCCCTGGGTGATTCTTGCCACACTTTACATAGGTTGGGAAGGTGCGATCTATCTATATGCTACCCTGGCCCCTCAAATCTGAGGCATTGCTCCTCTAATCACCTCGTGGTCTAGATGGTGCACTAGTTGATGATGGTGCTGAAGCAAAAGACCTTTGATGAAACTGCTAGCGATGTCCGCCCCCCGATCTAGGTTGAGAATTCCCATATTTGTCTGTCCTGGCCCTCTTGGCCTCTCTCTCCCTCTGATACACTGCCTCCATCTATTGGGTGTGTAAAAATATGCAGGGAAAATCCATGTCCTTATGCAGCATAGCGATCCTACAACTTTATCTAGGTAGTCTGCCACTCTATGTACAAATCTGCTCACCCGAGCTCTTTAATCTGCCACTAACTCTGGCGCATACTTGGATAAACAGGTGAAATCCAAAGCATACTCCTGAACTGACATGTTACCCTACTTCAGACTCACAAACTCATCCGCCTTCAGTTCCCTCATCTCACGAGGGAAGAACCGATCTAGAAAAGAGGCATGAAACTCCCCCCAACCGATAGGGCCTGCTCCTACTACCTTACTATTTTTCCACTGTTTGAACTAGATATGTGCAACCCCTTTCAGCTGATAAGAGGCCAAGTAAATGCACTCCCCATTTTCCACTCCCATGACCTGGGTGATCTTCAGAATTTCATCAATGAATTCATGTAGGTCCTCATCTACTTTAGACCCAAGGAACTCTGGTAGGTTCATCTTGAGAAAATCCCTGAGCTGAGCCGTCGCTGCATTCCCATTCTGAGGGAGATGTGCCACTGCCTGTTGATTGACCTAGGCAGTCAAGGCCTATGCTAGGATCTATATGGATACCCTGAATTCAGTGTGGGCAGTTGGCTCTGGTGCATGCTCCTCATGGGCTGGTGGGGCCTAATGGTGCCCCTCTCCGTTGCTGTTCTCATGGCCATTTCTGTTTCTCCTTCCGTTCACTGGGCGTGGAGGCATGATTCTGCAAACTTATATCACATGGATTAGAAGTATAGATAGGCATTTCATCGCACGACATGAGATAATGAAAGAAGGGAATATTTCCTAAACTTTTCGTAGCCTCTTCATCATAAGTGTGGCGCACTTCACACCTATTAAAAAGACTCTACTTAACGCGGCTTTCTAACACCCTAGGATACTTCAAACCTATTGCTCTGATACCAAGTTTGTCACGGCCCGAACATAGGCCCTGATCGAGACACGGGACAAGGAACCCCGAGGGACTCTGAGTCGACCCATGGAATGAACATCTAACTAAAACAATCAATAAATGCAGAATATTCAACGTACATAACATAGAGGAAATCTAAACATGGAATAAGATCTCAAATACATCACATATGTTTAAAGCTGAATGTAAACTATGTTCGAGAAAGCCTCAATCATTACTAAGTTGAATCTGAGTATCGGAGCCTGTATTATGAAACAAAACATAATAGAGTATGAAGTCAGTATGTGAAATGTACCGAGCATGCAAGCTAAGTAAAACGGACATTTAAAAATATGAAAAAGTTCATAAGAGTAGGAAAACATGAATATAACATAAATATCATAATGACACATAAGGCTCAAGGTTTTCAAAACATTCATAATATATTCATAATTATGATCACGAGAGAAAAGCTTTATTAAACATGACTTGAGCCAAAGTATGTAATCATAATCATACATATATCATGAGGAATAGTGGGAGATTCTTATAACTGACATACCCCATATTAGCACACATGGAGCCCGACCTATGAACCCTTAGTCAGGAGGGTGTTCATACTTTGCCAAGGGTAGAACCATGAAAGGCGTGATATCACTCATGAAAATCCCATTTGGGGAAAAGGGGACAGTCTCAAGGGAGGTCCCATCGTGACCTACAGTGGCACGTAGTTTTAAGATTCAAGGCAAAACCTGAGCCCCGAGCCTACTCGGTGTTAAATACTACTCCCAAAATATATATAGTGCTCATAGGATAATATACATGAAATTCATGGACTAGTTAAATCATGATAATCATAAGCATGCTTGAAAATACGTGAACTAGCCATGAAATAAGGCCCGTTAGTCGGCCATAATCATAAATTCTTAAATCATGAGATTCATACATGCTTGTAAATTATTTGTACTTGATAGTCATAAATCATGATGAGTATTTAAGAGAAATCATATCATAAATCATAAATCATAGTGGGCTAAAGAGGATCAAGATCATAATGAAATCATAACTTGATTTTTCATAAAAACATGCATAATCTGGCATAATTTGATTTAAATCCGAATCTATAAATTTATATTCAATTAGTTATAAAATATGTCCATAGATCCTAAAACGTGATTTAATACATGAAAGACATTAACTCATAAATAGATCATAGAGAAATTCACAAGAATTAGATTAAACCCCATAGATCATGGAACTTGAATTATAGAAGTAAAATCTCATGGAATTGATAAAAGTTTGGGAATGAGAGTGGAAGGAACTCTCATTCATAGCCTCACATACTTGGGTAGATTGATTTTTCCCTCTTCCTTGAACACCCAAAAGAAATTGAAGAAGAATTGATGGATTTAAGTTTTGATCACCTCTAAAAGCCTCCTCCTCTTCCATGCTTGGAATGGTAAGTCATAGGATAGGTTTTACTCTTTAAAAACCCCTTTAACTGAGCTCAAAATGACGTAGTTTAGGCCTTAGGACCATAGGAATTACAGAAAAGCCATTAATAAATTCACAGAAAATAACTGACAGCCAGTCCTAACGAGGGTCTGGATGAGTCTTTACCTTGGACCATGAATTGTGGCCTTCAGTTGTCAAGTGCAATGCCCATATTTCCTCAATGGGTCCCCACGAGGGACCTAACAAATCGTGGTTAGTGACCATAACTTGTGGTCATCTCTCGTGGTCTCTATTATCCAAAAACCACTGCCCCTTGACCAATCTTGACCACGGCTAACTCAACGAGTTTGGGGTCTGACCATGATTCGTGGTCACGCCCATAGTGACTTCTAATAAAAATTTCCAAAACTTAAGACTAGGACCTCACCACGAGTCACCTAATGACTTGTGGTCAACCCCACGGGTCCAGTAACGACCCATTCTGTGACCTTGTGCAGATTTTCCAGTTTTCTCTGTTTCAACTCTAGGGTTTGATCTTTGGAATTTCGGGGTATTACACAATTGAAATAAGTTTTTACAAGTTAGAGACACATTGTTGAATTGTTCTTTCAAATTTTTTCAATAATCAAGTGAGTTTCTTCCTATCATCATTGTAAGTATTAATTTAAGCTTTTGTCTATGAATGTTATGAATTTACTTATAATTATAGGAGGCTAAAACATCCATAACTAGGGTTGAGGGAACCATGGTGAATTAACGAACTAGGGTTTGCACGACGTGATTCTATACCTATACTAAAACGCTTGTATTGTATTCTCTTCGTCTTTAACATTTCTTAACGGTGTGCGACGTTAGGACATTCTTGAATTCTTTACTTTCTTCATCCTAGAGAGGTAGATATTAGGAAAAGAGTACCTTTATCTTTATGATCATTGTATTAACTTGAGTTGTGGTCATAGGATAGTTAAATTTGCCACAAAATTGATAACGATTATATTAGAATCGCTCATGAAACCTGACCAGGTGATTGAGTATAGTCATCCAATAGGGATGAACCAGTCGTTTGGATGAACCCTAGTTATCAGTTCTACAAGTAAAGTATTGGGATAGATCACAAGTGCAAAACTCGAAGTAGTTTTTAACACATGGGGAACACATACCCTAGTTAGTTGCATTAATTTGGAACCAAAAATCAATTTCTTGACACAATTCCTTGTTAATTTTATAAATTCCCCCTTTTAGGAAATAATTCACTTAAAAGCTTAGATACTAACGTTCTTCTATATCCTTCCTTATTCCCTGTGGGATTCGACCCCAACCTCTTAGTTTGGTTCTTTATCGACAATGTATGCTTCATACTTCATCAGCAGGTGCGATTTTGAGCATTATCATACGTTTGAGACCCTAACTCCTTAGTCTGTCCCTGAAGTATGTGAGTATCCGACGGTTTTTCCAGATAATCTATTAGGAGTGCCTCTCGAGCGAGAGATTGACTTTGGTATTAACCTTCTTCTCGATACGCAACCTATATCTATTCCTCCTTACATAATGGCTCCAACTGAGCTAAAGGATTTGAAAGAACAGTTGAAGTATCTCTTGGATAAGGGCTTCATCAAGCCTAGGAAGTCCCCATGGGGTGCACCAGTTTTCTTTGTCTGAAGGAAGAATGGGTCTCTTTGTATGTGCATTAACTATCAACAGTTGAACAAGGTTACAATCAAGAACATGTATCCCCACCCCAAAATTGATGACTTGTTTGACAAACTTCAGGGTGATAAATTCTTCTCAAAGATAGACCTCATATCCAGATATCATGATCTCAGAGTTAGGGAGAGTGACATTCTGAAGATAGCTTTTTGGACTCGGTATGGTCACTATGAGCTTGCAGTTATGTCTTTTGGACTAACGAATTCTCCTGCAGCTTTTATTGATTTGATGAATAGGGTGTTCAAACCATATTTGAACATGTTTGTGATCGTATTTATCGATGACATTCTCATATACTCTCAGAGCGAGAAGGATCATGTCGTTCATTTGAGGGTGGTGATACAGACTTTCAAGGATCGCTAGCTATTTGCTAAATTCAGCGAGTGTGAGTTTTGGCTGAACTCAATAGCATTTTTGGGCCATGTGGAGTCATGTGAGGGTGTGCAAGTGGACTCTCAAAAGATAGAAGCGATGGAGAATTGACCTAGACCAATTAATCCTTCGGATATCAAGAGTTTTTTGGGTTTAGCTGGCTATTACAGGAGGTTTGTTGAAGGATTTTCATCCATTGCAGCAACGTTGACTAAGTTGACCCAGAAGAAAGTTAATTTCAATGGTTGGATGCTTGTGATAAGAGTTTTCATGAGTTAAAGATTTGACTCACTTCAGCCCCTGTATTGACCCTACCTAAGGGACCGAATGGATTTGTGGTGTATTGTGATACTTTTAGAGTTGGGCTTAGGTGTGCATTGATGCAGCATGGTAAGTTCATTGTGTATGCCTCTACAGAGCTTAAGACTCATGAGAAGAATTATCCAACACATGATCTATAATTTGCAGCGGTGGTGTTTTCATTGAAGATTGGAGAAACTACTTGAATGGGGTCCATGTGGATGTGTTTATGGACCACAAGAGCCTACAGTATGTGTTCACCCAGAAGGACTTGAATTTGCAACAAAGGAGATTGTAAGAACTGCTCAAGTACTATGACATGAGTGTCCTTTATCATCCGGGCAAGGCTAATGTAGTGGTGGATGCCCTTAGCAGACTGTTCATGGAAGGTGTTTCTCATATGGAAGATGGAAGAAAAAAGTTTGTGAAGGATGTGCCTCGACTTGCACGATTAGTGGTTTACCTTGTGGATTCGACAGGTGGTGGTGTCATTGTTCAGATTGGTTCAGAATTCTCTTTGATGACTGAAGTCAAGGCTAGGCAAGTTGAGGATCCTATTTTGGTAAACTTGAAAGAAGCGTTTCAAAATTAGAAGGTGACAGTTTTCTCCCAAAGAGGAGATGGTGTGCTTTGATCTCAGGGTAGTTTATGTGTTTCGGGTGTTGATGATTTGAGAGAATGGATATGGCACGAAGATCATGGTTTCTGATATTCTATACATCTAGGCTCCACCAAGATGTACCATGACCTATGGGAAGTCTATTGGTATAATAGCATGAAGAGGGACATAGAGGAGTTTGTGGCTAAGTGTCCGAATTGTCAACAGGTGAAAGTTGAGCATCAAAGACCGGAAGGTATGCTACAAGACATCAGTATCCCCACTTGGAAGTGGGAAGAGGTTAATATGGAATTTATCACAAGGTTGTTTTGCACTCGCCAATAGTATGACTCTATTTGGGTGGTGGTACACAGGTTGACCAAAGTAGCTCATTTCTTACTGATCAAAACTACCGATTCAACTGAGGACTATGCTAGATTATATATTTGAGAGTTAGTTCGGTTTCATGGAGTTCCTTTGTACATCATTTCAGACCGAGGTACTCAGTTAACCTCACAGTTTCAGAGATTGATTTAGAAAGCACTTAGTACTCAGGTCAAGCTCAATATAGCTTTTAACCCGCAGAGAGATGGTCAGGCTGAGTGGACCATTCAGACTCTTGAGTATATGTTGAGAGCATGTGCGATTGAATTCAAAGGCAGTTGGGATGATCATTTACCTCTTATCAAGTTGGCTTACAACAGTTACCGCTCTAGCATCCAAATGGCTCCATTTGAACCTCTTTATGGTCGGAGTTACAAATCGCTTATCAGTTGGTTTGAGGTAGGTGAAGCTACGTTGGTAGGGCCAGATTCAGTCATGAGGCTATGGAGAAAGTTCATCTTATTAGGGAAAGGATGAAAACAATCCAAAGTCGCCAGAAGTCATATGCAGATGTTAAGCAGAGAGAACTTGAGTTTAAAGTTGATAATTGGGTGTTCTTGAAGGTTTCTCCCATGAAAGAAGTGATAAGGTTTAGAAGAAAGGAAAACTTAGTCCTCGATATGTTGTCCCATACAGGATTGTGAGACGTAATTGTAAGGTGGCCTGTGAGTTAGAGTTACCAGCGGAGTTAGCTTCGGTGCATCCAGTTTTTCATGTATTGCTATTAAATAAGTGCATCAGGGATTTGGCTTTGGTTATAGCAATGGAGAGCATAATTATGAAGGATAGCTTGAGCCACGAGGAGGTTCCGATTAAGATCCTTAATTGTCAGGTTCAGAAGTTGAAGAACAAAAAGTAACTTTAGTGAAAGTCTTGTGGAAGAATCATCATTTAAAGGGAGCTACGTGGGAAGTCGAAGTAGATATGATGGCTAAACACCTGCATTTATTTCCTTCCAGCTCCGTCTCAGCTTGAGGTATCAGTTTCCTCTTTAATACTCTATTCATTTTCATGTCAAGTTCATGTCTCTCAGTTCCTTTCATGATCTAGCATGTATGTATGATTTATGAATTCAGTTCAGTCATGTGTATTAGTTCAGAGTCAGTCACTACATCAATTTTCAGCTTAAAATGTTCAATATTTGGGATTGTAGTTCCTTTCCCCCAGTCTTTCAGTATGTTTACCCCACATTAAAGGACGAATGTTCCCAAGGGAGAGATATTGTAATACCCCAAAGGTTCGTAAGACTACACCCAAGATTGAAAATGTGATCAGCAGGAAAAGTTGGAGAATTTCTTCAGTACGACTCAACCTACGAGTCGTAGGTTGATGATACAGGTTGTAGGAAGAATCGTGGTTCAATTCAGAGATTTCTTTCCCCAGATCACAAGTCCCCACTACGAGTTGTAGGGTGTGGCTATGACTCGTGGTACGGATCGTAACAAGTACTTGAGATTTTTAAGATGCTGGTTGTACGAGTGTTAGTATGACTCATGATAGCCTGTTACAAGTCATAGTATTATTCGTGGAATTATTCATAGGATTGAGGCTTCGAACTTGGTTAGTATGGGAGGATACCATGAGTCGTAGGAGGATTGTACGAGTCGTGACAGTTGACAAAATCAGTTTTTCTATGAATTCATTACGGGTATTTTCATAAATCCTAGGCTCCTAAGCTCTAAACTATGCCGTTTTAAGCTTTGAAAAGAGGGTTTTAAGGGAGTTTATCCTTTTCTAAATCATTCCCCTCCCATGCATGCAAGATTAGGAATTTCCCATTGAAGATCAAGCCTATAATTCTTCAAGTTCTTCTCCAAATGTCTTGAGCTTTCAAAGACAAGTATAGATTCAGTCTACCCAGGTACGTAAGGCTATCAATGAGGGTTCCTTTCATGCTTATGCTCAAATTCTCCTCAATTTCATGAATCAAGTCTCAATCAAAGTTTTGATCTAAAAAGGGTTTTAATCCAATTTTATAGAATTCTCTATCAATTGTTTATGGGTCAATCCCTTTTATATTTTAAAGTATATTTGGACATTCAAGGGTAGATTTTGATTACAAATTTATGACTTCAAATCTTAGAAAATTATGCTCAATCATGCAAGTTCATGAAAAGTCAAGTTTAAGATTTATGATTTCAATTATAATGAGATATCTAGCATGATTAAATGTTTACAAATTACCCATGTATGAATTCATTATTTTACTTATGAAGTCTTTTTTAAGTATGCATTATTTTAAGAGTTGGGAAAGCCCACACATGTTAAGTATGTTTTCATGATTCAGTCCAGTTTTATAATATCAGCTTACCATATGGTTTGGAGTGATATTCCCTATTTTCAACTTATGGTATGTTTAGAGCCTGGACTCCCCATATTCAGATTTTAGACTATGCATATAATTACATTATCAATTTTATTAAAAAATGATAGTTTTGTTGAAAAATGATGGTTTCAGCTTTATTGCAAAATGATTGAGAG